>JBBGZY010001680.1:0-94524 GCA_037952925.1 Lithobates clamitans
GCCTCCACCCGCGGCCTTGAGGCCGGGGGCGGAGGGACCCCCTTGCGGTGGTACTCATCTGGAAGCCTCCACCCACGGCCTGGTGGTCGGGGGCGGAGGGACCCCCTTGCGGTGGTACTTGTCTGGGAGCCTCCACCCGCAGCCTGGAGGCCGGGGGCGGAGGGATCCCCTTGCGGTGGTACTCATCTGGGAGCCTCCACCTGCGGCCTGGAGGCCAGGGACAGAGAGACCCCCTTGCGGTGGTACTTGTCTGGGAGCCTCCACAAGCGGCCTTGAGGCTGGGGGCGGAGGGACCCCCTTGCGGTGGTACTCACCTGGGAGCCTCCACCCGCGGCCCGGAGGCCGCCCCCGGGGGCGGAGGGACCCCCTTGCGGTGGTACTCGCCTGGGAGCCTCCACCCGTGGCCCGGTGGTGGAGGGACCCCCTTGCGGTGGTACTCCTCTAGGAGCCTCCACCCGTGGCCCGGGGGCCGCCCCCGGGGGCGGAGGGACCCCCCCAGGCCGCGGGTGGAGGCTCCCAGATGACTACCCCCGCAAGGGGGTCCCTCCGCCCCCGGCCTCCAGGCCACGGGTGGAGGCTCCCAGACGAGTACCACCGCAAGGGGGTCCCTCAGCCCTCGGGGGTGGCCTCTAGGCTGATGGTGGAAGCTCCCAGGTGAGTACCACCGCAAGGGGGTCCCTCCGCCCCCGGGGGCGGCCTCCGAGCCACGGGTGCAGGCTCCCAGGTGAGTACCACCTCAAGGGGGTCCCTCCACCCCCGGGGGCGGCCTCCGGGCCGCGGGTGGAGGCTCCCAAGCGACAACCACCGCAAGGGGGTCCCTCTGCCCCTGGGGGCGGCCTCCGGGCCCCGGTTGGAGGCTCCCAGAGGAGTACCTCCGCAAGGGGGTCCCTCCGCCACCGGGCCATGGGTGGAGGCTCCCAGGCGAGTACCACCGCAAGGGGGTCCCTCCGCCCCCGGGGGCGGCCTCCAGGCCGCGAGTGGAGGCTCCCAGGCGAGTACCACCGTAAGGGGATCCCTCCGCCCCCAGCCTCCAGGCCGCTTGTGGAGGCTCCCAGACGAGTACCACCGCAAGGGGGTCTCTCCGTCCCTGGCCTCCAGGCCGCGGTTGGAGGCTCCCAGACGAGTACCACCGCAAGGGGATCCCTCCGCCCCCGGCCTCCAGGCCGCGGGTGGAGGCTCCCAGACAAGTACCACCGCAAGGGCATCTCTCCGCCCCCGGGTGCTGCCTCCAGGCTGCGGGTGGAAGCTCCCAGTCGAGTACCACCGCAAGGGGGTCCCTCCGCCCCCGGGCCACGGGTGGAGGCTCCCAGGCGAGTACCACCGCAAGGGCGTCTTTCCGCCCCCGGGGGTGGCCTCCGGGCCGTGGGTGGAGGCTCCCAGGCGTGTGCCACCGCAAGGGGGTCCCTCCGCCCCAGCCTCCAGGCCCTCGCCTGGGAGCCTCCACCCGCGGCCCGGAGGCCGCCCCCGGGGGCGGAGGGACCCCCTTGAGGTGGTATTTGCCTGGGAGCCTCCACCCGTGGCTCGGAGGCCGCCCCCGGGGGCTGAGTGACCCCCTTGCGGTGGTACTTGTCTGGGAGCCTCCACCCGCGGCCTGGAGGCCGGGGGCGGAGGGACCCCCTTGCGGTGGTACTCATCTGGAAGCCTCCACCCACGGCCTGGTGGTCGGGGGCGGAGGGACCCCCTTGCGGTGGTACTTGTCTGGGAGCCTCCACCCGCAGCCTGGAGGCCGGGGGCGGAGGGATCCCCTTGCGGTGGTACTCGTCTGGGAGCCTCCACCTGCGGCCTGGAGGCCAGGGACAGAGAGACCCCCTTGCGGTGGTACTCGTCTGGGAGCCTCCACAAGCGGCCTGGAGGCTGGGGGCGGAGGGACCCCCTTGCGGTGGTACTCGCCTGGGAGCCTCCACCCGCGGCCCGGAGGCCGCCCCCGGGGGCGGAGGGACCCCCTTGCGGTGGTACTCGCCTGGGAGCCTCCACCCGTGGCCCAGGGGTGGAGGGACCCCCTTGCGGTGGTACTCCTCTAGGAGCCTCCACCCGTGGCCCGGGGGCCGCCCCCGGGGGCGGAGGGACCCCCTTGCGGTGGTACTCCTCTGGGAGTCGAGTACCACCGCAAGGGGGTCTCTCCGTCCCTGGCCTCCAGGCCGCGGTTGGAGGCTCCCAGACGAGTACCACCGCAAGGGGATCCCTCCGCCCCCGGCCTCCAGGCCGCGGGTGGAGGCTCCCAGACAAGTACCACCGCAAGGGCATCTCTCCGCCCCCGGGTGCTGCCTCCAGGCTGCGGGTGGAAGCTCCCAGTCGAGTACCACCGCAAGGGGGTCCCTCCGCCCCCGGGCCACGGGTGGAGGCTCCCAGGCGAGTACCACCGCAAGGGCGTCTCTCCGCCCCCGGGGGTGGCCTCCGGGCCGTGGGTGGAGGCTCCCAGGCGTGTGCCACCGCAAGGGGGTCCCTCCGCCCCAGCCTCCAGGCCCTCGCCTGGGAGCCTCCACCCGCGGCCCGGAGGCCGCCCCCGGGGGCGGAGGGACCCCCTTGAGGTGGTATTTGCCTGGGAGCCTCCACCCGTGGCTCGGAGGCCGCCCCCGGGGGCTGAGGGACCCCCTTGCGGTGGTACTTGTCTGGGAGCCTCCACCCGCGGCCTGGAGGCCGGGGGCGGAGGGACCCCCTTGCGGTGGTACTCATCTGGAAGCCTCCACCCACGGCCTGGTGGTCGGGGGCGGAGGGACCCCCTTGCGGTGGTACTTGTCTGGGAGCCTCCACCCGCAGCCTGGAGGCCGGGGGCGGAGGGATCCCCTTGCGGTGGTACTCGTCTGGGAGCCTCCACCTGCGGCCTGGAGGCCAGGGACAGAGAGACCCCCTTGCGGTGGTACTCGTCTGGGAGCCTCCACAAGCGGCCTGGAGGCTGGGGGCGGAGGGACCCCCTTGCGGTGGTACTCGCCTGGGAGCCTCCACCCGCGGCCCGGAGGCCGCCCCCGGGGGCGGAGGGACCCCCTTGCGGTGGTACTCGCCTGGGAGCCTCCACCCGTGGCCCAGGGGTGGAGGGACCCCCTTGCGGTGGTACTCCTCTAGGAGCCTCCACCCGTGGCCCGGGGGCCGCCCCCGGGGGCGGAGGGACCCCCTTGCGGTGGTACTCCTCTGGGAGTCGAGTACCACCGCAAGGGGGTCCCTCCACCCCCGGCCACCAGGCCGCGGGTGGAGGCTCCCAGACGAGTACCACCGCAAGGGGGTCCCTCAGCCCTCGGGGGTGGCCTCCAGGCTGATGGTGGAAGCTCCCAGGTGAGTACCACCGCAAGGGGGTCCCTCCGCCCCCGGGGGCAGCCTCCGAGCCACGGGTGCAGGCTCCCAGGTGAGTACCACCTCAAGGGGGTCCCTCCACCCCCGGGGGCGGCCTCCGGGCCGCGGGTGGAGGCTCCCAAGCGAGTACCACCGCAAGGGGGTCCCTCTGCCACCGGGGGCGGCCTCCGGGCCCCGGTTGGAGGCTCCCAGAGGAGTACCTCTGCAAGGGGGTCCCTCCGCCACCGGGCCACGGGTGGAGGCTCCCAGGCGAGTACCACCGCAAGGGGGTCCCTCCGCCCCCGGGGCGGCCTCCAGGCCGCGAGTGGAGGCTCCCAGGCGAGTACCACCGTAAGTGGATCCCTCCGCCCCCAGCCTCCAGGCCGCTTGTGGAGGCTCCCAGACGAGTACCACCGCAAGGGGGTCTCTCCGTCCCTGGCCTCCAGGCCACGGGTGGAGGCTCCCAGACGAGTACCACCGCAAGGGGATCCCTCTGCCCCCGGCCTCCAGGCCGCGGGTGGAGGCTCCCAGACATGTACCACCGCAAGGGGGTCCCTCCGCCCCCGGCCACCAGGCCGTGGGTGGAGGCTTCCAGATGAGTACCACCGCAAGGGGTTCCCTCCACCCCCGGCCTCCAGACCGCGGGTTGAGGCTCCAAGACGAGTGCCACCGCAAGGGGGTCCCTCAGCCCCCGGCCTCCAGGCCGCGGGTGGAGGCTCCCAGACGAGTACCACCGCAAGGGGATCCCTCTGCCCCCGGCCTCCAGGCCACGGGTGGAGGCTCCCAGACATGTACCACCGCAAGGGGGTCCCTCCGCCCCCGGCCACCAGGCCGTGGGTGGAGGCTTCCAGATGAGTACCACCGCAAGGGGGTTCCCTCCACCCCCGGCCTCCAGACCGCGGGTTGAGGCTCCAAGACGAGTGCCACCGCAAGGGGGTCCCTCAGCCCTCGGGGGCGGCCTCCAGGCCGCCGGTGGAGGCTCCCATGCGAGTACCACCGCAGGGGGGACCCTACGCCCCCGGGGGCGGCCTCCGAGCCACGGATGGAGGCTCCCAGGCAAATACCACCTCAAGGGGGTCCCTCCGCCCCCGGGGGCGGCCTCCGGGCCGCGGGTGGAGGCTCCCAGGCGAGTACCACCGCAAGGGGGTCCCTCTGCCCCCGGGGGCTGCCTCCAGGCTGCGGGTGGATGCTCCGAGTCGAGTACCACCGCAAGGGGGTCCCTCCGCCCCCGGCCACCAGGCCGCGGGTGGAGGCTCCCAGACGACTACCCCTGCAAGGGGGTCCCTCCGCTCCCAGCCTCCAGGCCGCGGGTGGAGGCTCCCAGACAAGTACCACTGCAAGGGGGTCCCTCAGCCCTCGGGGGTGGCCTCCAGGCTGACGGTGGAGGCTCCCAGGTGAGTACCACCGCAAGGGGGTCCCTCTGCCCCCGGGGGCGGCCTCCGAGCCACGGGTGGAGGCTCCCAGGTGAGTACCACCTCAAGGGGGTCCCTCTGCCCCCGGGGGCGGCCTCCAGGCCGCGAGTGGAGGCTCCCAGGCGAGTACCACCGCAAGGGGATCCCTCCGCCCCCAGCCTCCAGGCCGCTTGTGGAGGCTCCCAGACGAGTACCACCGCAAGGGGGTCTCTCCGTCCCTGGCCTCCAGGCCGCGGGTGGAAGCTCCCAGACGAGTACCACCGCAAGGGGATCCCTCCGCCCCCGGCCTCCAGGCCGCGGGTGGAGGCTCCCAGACAAGTACCACCGCAAGGGGGTACCTCCGCCCCCGGCCACCAGGCCGTGGGTGGAGGCTTCCAGATGAGAACCACTGCAAGGGGGTCCCTCAGCCCTCGGGGGCGGCCTCCAGGCCGCCGGTGGAGGCTCCCATGCGAGTACCACTGCAAGGGGGACCCTACGCCCCCGGGGGCGGCCTCCGAGCCACGGGTGGAGGCTCCCAGGCAAATACCACCTCAAGGGGGTCCCTCCACCCCCGGGGGCGGCCTCCGGGCCGCGGGTGGAGGCTCCGAGTCGAGTACCACCGCAAGGGGTCCCTCCGCCCCCGGCCACCAGGCCGCGGGTGGAGTCTCCCAGACGACTACCCCCGCAAGTGGGTCCCTCCGCCCCCGGCCTCCAGGCCGCGGGTGGAGGCTCCCAGACGAGTACCACCGCAAGAGGGTCCCTCAGCCCTCGGGGGTGGCCTCCAGGCTGACGGTGGAGGCTCCCAGGTGAGTACCACCGCAAGGGGGTCCCTCCGCCCCCGGGGGCGGCCTCCGAGCCACGGGTGGAGGCTCCCAGGCGAGTACCACCGCAAGGGGGTCCCTCCGCCCCCGGGGGCGGCCTCCGGGCCACGGGTGGAGGCTCCCAGGCGAGTACCAACGCAAGGGGGTCCCTCCGCCCCCGGGGGCTGCCTCCAGGCTGCGGGTGGAAGCTCCGAGTCGAGTACCACCGCAAGGGGGTCCCTCCGCCCCTGGGGGCGGCCTCCAGGCTGCAGGTGGAAGCTCCCAGGCGAGTACCACCGCAAGGGGGTCCCCGGGGCGTGGGTGGAAGCTTTCAGAGGAGTACCACCGCAAGGGGGTCCCTCCGCCCCCGGGCCGCGGGTGGAGGCTCCCAGGCAAGTACCACCGCAAGGGGGTCCCTCTGCCCCCGGGGGCGGCCTCCGGGCCACAGGTGGAGGCTCCCAGGTGAGTACCACCGCGAGAGGGTCCCTCCGCCCCTGAGGGCGGCCTCCAGGCTTCGGGTGGAAGCTCTCAGGTGAGTACCACCGCAAGGGGGTCCCTCCGTCCCCGTGCCCCGGGTGGAGGCTCCCAGAGGAGTACCACCTCAAGGGGGTCCCTCCACCCCCGGGGGCGGCCTCCGGGCCACGGGTGGAGGCTCCTAGAGGAGTACCACCGCAAGGGGGTCCCTTCCCCCCCGGGGGTGGCCTCCGGGCCCCGGGTGGAAGCTGCTAGAGGAGTACCACCGCAAGGGGATCCCTCCGCCCCCGGGCCGCGGGTGGAGGCTCCCAGGCGAGTACCACCGAAAGGGGGTCCCTCCGCCCCTGGTCCGCGGGTGGAGGCTCCCAGGCGAGTACCACCGCAAGGGGGTCCCTCCGCCCCCGGGGGCGGCCTCCGGGCCATGGGTGGAGGCTCCCAGGCGAGTACCACCGCAAGGGGGTCCCTCCGCCCCCGGGGGCGGCCTCCGGGCTGCGGGTGGAGGCTCCCAGGCGAGTACCACCGCAAGGGGGTCCCTCCGCCCCCGGGGGCCGCCTCCGGGCCCCGGGTGGAGGCTCCCAGAGGAGTACCACCGCAAGGGGGTCCCTCCGCCCCCGGGGGCTCCCTCCGGGCCACGGGTGGAGGCTCCTAGAGGAGTACCACCGCAAGGGGGTCCCTCCGCCCCCCGGGCCGCGGGTGGAGGCTCCCAGGCGAGTACCACCGCAAGGGGGTCCCTCCGCCCCCGGGCCGCGGGTGGAGGCTCCCAGGTGAGTACCACCGCGAGGGGGTCCCTCGCCCCCGGGGGCGGCCTCTGGGCCGCAGGTGGAGGCTCCCAGGCGAGTACCACCGCAAGGGGGTCCCTCCGCCCCCAGGGGCTGCCTCCAGGCTGCGGTTTAAAGCTCCCAGTTGAGTACCACCGCAAGGGGGTCCCTCCGCCCCTGGGGGCGGCCTCCGGGCCGCGGGTGGAGGCTCCCAGGCGAGTACCACCACAGGGGGGTCCCTCTGCACCCGGGGGCGGCCTCCAGGCTGTGGGTGGAGGCTCCCAGAGGAGTACCACTGCGAGGGGGTTCCTCCGCCCCCAGGGGCGGCCTCCGGGCCGCGGGTGGAAGCTCCCAGAGGACTACCACCGCAAGGGGGTCCCTCCGCCCGCAGGTGGAGGCTCCCAGAGGAGTACCACCGCAAGGGGGTCCCTCTGCCCCCGGGGGCGGCCTCCGGGCCGTGGGTGGAGGCTCCCAGAGGAGTACCACTGCGAGGGGGTTCCTCCGCCCCCAGGGGCGGCCTCCGGGCCGCGGGTGGAAGCTCCCAGAGGACTACCACCGCAAAGGTGTCCCTCCGCCCCCGAGGGCGGCCTCCGGGCCGCGGGTGGAGGCTCCCAGAGGAGTACCACTGCAAGGGAGTCCCTCCGCCCCCGGTGGCGGCCTCCAGGCTGCCGGTGGAGGCTCCCAGGCGAGTACCACCGCAAGGGGGTCCCTCCGCCCCCGGGGGCGGCCTCCGAGCCACGGGTGGAGGCTCCCAGGCGAGTACCACCGCAAGGGGGTCCCTCCGCCCCCGGGCCCCTGGTGGAGGCTCCCAGAGGAGTACCACCACAAGGGGGTCCCTCCGCCCCCGGGGGCGACCTCCGGGCCCCGGGTGGAGGCTCCCAGAGGGGTACCACCGCAAGGGGGTCCCTCCGCCCCCAGGGGCGGCCCCCGGGCCACGGTTGGAGGCTCCTAGAGGAGTACCACCGCAAGGGGGTCCCTCCGCCCCCGGGCCGCGGGTGGAGACTCCCAGGCAAGTTCCACAGCAAGGGGGTCCCTCCGCCCCCGGGGGCGGCCTCCGGGCCGCGGGTGAAGGCTCCCAGAGGAACACCACCGCAAGGGGGTCCCTCCGCCCCCGGGGGCAGCCTCTGGGCCGCGGGTGGAGGATCCCAGAGGAGTACCAGCGCAAGGGGGTCCCTCTGCCCCCGGGGGTGGCCTTGGGCCGCAGGGGGAGGCTCCCAGGTGAGTACAACCGCATGGGGGTCCCTCCGCCCCCGGGGGCGGCCTCCGAGCCACGGATTGAGGCTCCCAGGTGAGTATCTCCGCAAGGGGGTCCCTTCGCCCCCGGGGATGGCCTCCGGGCCGCGTGTGGAGGCTCCCAGGCGATTACCACCGCGAGGGGGTCCCTCCGCCCCCGGGGGCGGCCTTGGGTCACAGGGGGAGGCTCCCAGGCGGGTACCACCGCAAGGGGGTCCCTCCGCCCCCGGGGGCGGCCTCTGGGCCGCGGGTGGAGGCTTCCAGGCGAGTACCACCGCAAGAGGGTCCCTCCGCCCACGGGGGCGGCCTCCAGGCCGCGGGTGGAGGCTCCCAGGTGAGTACCCCCGCAAGGGGGTCCCTCCGCCCCCGGGGGGCGGCCTCCAGGCCGCGGGTGGAGGCTCCCAGGCGAGTTCCACCGCAAGAGGGTCCCTCCGCCCCGGGGGCGGCCTCTAGGCCATGGGTGGAGGCTCCCAGGCGAGTACCACCGCAAGGGGGTCCCTCCGCCCCCGGGGGCGACCTCTGGGCCCCAGGTGGAGGCTCCCAGAGGAGTACCACCGCAAGGGGGTCCCTTCGCCCCCGGGGGCGGCCTCCGGGCCGCGGGTGGAGGATCCCAGGCGAGTACCACCGCAAGGGGGTCCCTCGGCCCCCGGGGGCAGCCTCCGGGCCCCGGGTGGAGGCTCCCAGAGGATTACCACCGCAAGGAGGTACCTCCGCCCCCGGGGGCAGCCTCCGGGTCGCGGGTGGAGGCTCTCAGAGGAGCACAACCGCAAGGAGGTCGCTCCGCCCCCTGGGGGCAGCCTCCGGGCCACGGGTGGATGCTCCCAGAGGGGTACCACCGCAAGGGGGTCCCTCCGCCCCCGGGGGCGGCCTCCGGGCCGCGGGTGGAGGCTCCCAGGCGAGTACCACAGCAAGGGGGTCCCTCCGCCCCCCGGGGGCGGCCTCCGGGCCGCGGATGGAGGCTCCCAGAGGAGCACCACCGCAAGGGGGTCCCTCCGCCCCCGGGGGCAGCCTCTGGGCCGCGGGTGGAGGCTCCCAGCAGTTTACCAGCGCAAGGGGGTCCCTCCGCCCCCGGGGGCGGCCTCCGGGCCGCGGGTGGATTCTCCCAGGCGATTACCACCGCGAGGGGGTCCCTCTGCCCCCGGGGGCGGCCTTGGGTCGCAGGGGGAGGCTCCCAGGCGAGTACAACCACAAGGGGGTCCCTCCGCCCCCGGGGGCGGCCTCCGAGCCACGGATTGAGGCTCCCAGGCGAGTACCTCCGCAAGGGGGTCCCTCCGCCCCGGGGACGGCCTCTGGGCCCCGGGTGGAGGCTCCCAGAGGAGTACCACTGCAAGGGGGTCCCTCCGCCTGCCCCCGGGGGCGGCCTCCGGGCCCCGGGTGGAGGCTCCCAGAGGAGTACCACCGCAAGGGGGTCCCTCCGCCTGCCCCCGGGGGCAGCCTCCAGGCCGCGGGTGGAGGCTCCCAGGTGAGTACCCCCGCAAGGGGGTCCCTCCGCCCCCGGGGGGCGGCCTCCAGGCCGCGGGTGGAGGCTCCCAGGCGAGTTCCACCGCAAGAGGGTCCCTCCGCCCCGGGGGCGGCCTCTAGGCCATGGGTGGAGGCTCCCAGGCGAGTACCACCGCAAGGGGGTCCCTCCGCCCCCGGGGGCGACCTCTGGGCCCCAGGTGGAGGCTCCCAGAGGAGTTCCACCGCAAGGGGGTCCCTTCGCCCCCGGGGGCGGCCTCCGGGCCGCGGGTGGAGGATCCCAGGCGAGTACCACCGCAAGGGGGTCCCTCGGCCCCCGGGGGCAGCCTCCGGGCCCCGGGTGGAGGCTCCCAGCAGTTTACCAGCGCAAGGGGGTCCCTCCGCCCCCGGGGGCGGCCTCCGGGCCGCGGGTGGATTCTCCCAGGCGATTACCACCGCGAGGGGGTCCCTCTGCCCCCGGGGGCGGCCTTGGGTCGCAGGGGGAGGCTCCCAGGCGAGTACAACCACAAGGGGGTCCCTCCGCCCCCGGGGCGGCCTCCGAGCCACGGATTGAGGCTCCCAGGCGAGTACCTCCGCAAGGGGGTCCCTCCGCCCCGGGGACGGCCTCTGGGCCCCGGGTGGAGGCTCCCAGAGGAGTACCACTGCAAGGGGGTCCCTCCGCCTGCCCCCGGGGGCGGCCTCCGGGCCCCGGGTGGAGGCTCCCAGAGGAGTACCACCGCAAGGGGGTCCCTCCGCCTGCCCCCGGGGGCAGCCTCCGGGCCCCGGGTGGAGGCTACCAGAGGAGTACCACCGCAAGGGGGTCCCTCCGGCCGTGGGTGGAGGCTCCCAGGCGAATACCACCACAAGGGGGTCCCTCTGCCGCCGGGAGCGGCCTCCGGGCGACGGGTGGAGGCTCCCAGGTGAGTACCACCGCAAGGGGGTCCCTCCGCCCCCGGGTGCGGCCTCCGGGCCACGGGTGGAGGCTCCCAGGCGAGTACCACCGCAAGGGGGTCCCTCCGCCCCCGGGGGGGCCCTCAGGCCGCGGGTGGAGGATCCCAGGTGAGCACCACCGCGAGGGGGTCCCTCTGCCCCCGGGGGCAGCCTCCTGGCCGCGGGTGGAGGCTCACAGAGGAGTACCACTGAAAGGGGGTCCCTCTTCCCCCGGGGGCGGCCTCCAGGCCACGGGTGGAGGCTCCCAGGCGAGTACCACTGCAAGAGGGTCCCTCCGCCCACGGGGGCAGCCTCTGGGCCGCGGGTGGAGGCTCCCAGCAGTTTACCAGCGCAAGGGGGTCCCTCCGCCCCCGGGGGCGGCCTCCGGGCCGCGGGTGGATTCTCCCAGGCGATTACCACCGCGAGGGGGTCCCTCTGCCCCCGGGGGCGGCCTTGGGTCGCAGGGGGAGGCTCCCAGGCGAGTACAACCACAAGGGGGTCCCTCCGCCCCCGGGGGCGGCCTCCGAGCCACGGATTGAGGCTCCCAGGCGAGTACCTCCGCAAGGGGGTCCCTCCGCCCCGGGGACGGCCTCTGGGCCCCGGGTGGAGGCTCCCAGAGGAGTACCACTGCAAGGGGGTCCCTCCGCCTGCCTCCGGGGGCGGCCTCCGGGCCCCGGGTGGAGGCTCCCAGAGGAGTACCACCGCAAGGGGGTCCCTCCGCCTGCCCCCGGGGGCAGCCTCCGGGCCCCGGGTGGAGGCTACCAGAGGAGTACCACCGCAAGGGGGTCCCTCCGGCCGTGGGTGGAGGCTCCCAGGCGAATACCACCGCAAGGGGGTCCCTCTGCCGCCGGGAGCGGCCTCCGGGCGACGGGTGGAGGCTCCCAGGCGAGTACCACCGCAAGGGGGTCCCTCCGCCCCCGGGTGCGGCCTCCGGGCCACGGGTGGAGGCTCCCAGGCGAGTACCACCGCAAGGGGGTCCCTCCGCCCCCGGGGGGGCCCTCAGGCCACGGGTGGAGGATCCCAGGTGAGCACCACCGCGAGGGGGTCCCTCTGCCCCCGGGGGCAGCCTCCTGGCCGCGGGTGGAGGCTCACAGAGGAGTACCACTGAAAGGGGGTCCCTCTTCCCCCGGGGGCGGCCTCCAGGCCACGGGTGGAGGCTCCCAGGCGAGTACCACTGCAAGAGGGTCCCTCCGCCCACGGGGGCGGCCTCCAGGCCGCGGGAGGAGGCTCCCAGGCGAGTACCCCCGCTAGGGGGTCCCTCCGCCCCCGTGGGCGGCCTCCAGGCCGCGGGTGGAGGCTCCCAGGCGAGTTCCACCACAAGAGGGTCCCTCCGCCCCAGGGGCGGCCTCCGGGCCACGGGTGTAGGCTCCCAGGCGAGTACCACCGCAAGTGGGTCCTGTGACGGGAGGGCCCGTGGAACTCAGAATACATCTTATGTCTAAGTCACCCTGTGCTATCCTGGCACAGGGTGAGTGAGAAAATATATCTTTTACTACTTAAAATGGGACAGTAATATTTGTCCACAATATCTCCCAGGATGTATGTAGAGACTATTATTGGTTTGGTTGATTCTGAACGCAACCTGTGTTTATGTTAATTGAATGAGCTGATGACATTGTCCTCTATACAATGTGGCAGACGGGACGACTGCTATTATGTTGATATAACTGTGTGAAGCTCGGTGACCACAAGTCTGGGCGAAAGGTCATGTCTCAGTCACCTAGGCTGTATAAAGGATTAGATAATTAGCTCATGTTAATTAAGTTACAGTTGTATTGTTAGAGGAGGTTCCAACGGCATATAAAGTCTTGTAATTCTGGTTCTGAATAAACAGTTCTTGGTAGCAACAAGCAAGTGTCGCCTTGTTTGTGCTCAGAGAGGTTGGGATACCTGTATACAGACTGGGAGGAAGTGGTATATGAAGACAGCACTCAAGCGGAGTGTGGGATGTTCCGTGACAGGTCCCTCCACCCCCGGGCCGCGGGTGGAGGCTCCCAGATGAGTACCACCGCATGTGGGTCCCTCCGCCTCCGGGGGCGGCCGCGGGTCGAGGCTCCCAGGCGAGTACCACCGCAAGGGGGTTCCTCCGCCCATGGGGGCGGCCTCCGGGCCGCAGGTGGAGGCTCCCAGGCGAGTACCACCGCAAGGGGGTCCCTCCGCCCCCAGGGGCTGCCTCCAGGCTGCGGTTTAAAGCTCCCAGTTGAGTACCACCGCAAGGGGGTCCCTCCGCCCCTGGGGGCGGCCTCCGGGCCGCGGGTGGAGGCTCCCAGGCGAGTACCACCACAGGGGGGTCCCTCTGCACCCGGGGGCGGCCTCCAGGCTGTGGGTGGAGGCTCCCAGAGGAGTACCACTGCGAGGGGGTTCCTCCGCCCCCAGGGGCGGCCTCCGGGCCGCGGGTGGAAGCTCCCAGAGGACTACCACCGCAAGGGGGTCCCTCCGCCCGCAGGTGGAGGCTCCCAGAGGAGTACCACCGCAAGGGGGTCCCTCTGCCCCCGGGGGCGGCCTCCGGGCCGTGGGTGGAGGCTCCCAGAGGAGTACCACTGCGAGGGGGTTCCTCCGCCCCCAGGGGCGGCCTCCGGGCCGCGGGTGGAAGCTCCCAGAGGACTACCACCGCAAAGGTGTCCCTCCGCCCCCGAGGGCGGCCTCCGGGCCGCGGGTGGAGGCTCCCAGAGGAGTACCACTGCAAGGGAGTCCCTCCGCCCCCGGTGGCGGCCTCCAGGCTGCCGGTGGAGGCTCCCAGGCGAGTACCACCGCAAGGGGGTCCCTCCGCCCCCGGGGGCGGCCTCCGAGCCACGGGTGGAGGCTCCCAGGCGAGTACCACCGCAAGGGGGTCCCTCCGCCCCCGGGCCCCTGGTGGAGGCTCCCAGAGGAGTACCACCACAAGGGGGTCCCTCCGCCCCCGGGGGCGACCTCCGGGCCCTGGGTGGAGGCTCCCAGAGGGGTACCACCGCAAGGGGGTCCCTCCGCCCCCAGGGGCGGCCCCCGGGCCACGGTTGGAGGCTCCTAGAGGAGTACCACCGCAAGGGGGTCCCTCCGCCCCCGGGCCGCGGGTGGAGACTCACAGGCAAGTTCCACAGCAAGGGGGTCCCTCCGCCCCCGGGGGCGGCCTCCGGGCCGCGGGTGAAGGCTCCCAGAGGAACACCACCGCAAGGGGGTCCCTCCGCCCCCGGGGGCAGCCTCTGGGCCGCGGGTGGAGGATCCCAGAGGAGTACCAGCGCAAGGGGGTCCCTCTGCCCCCGGGGGTGGCCTTGGGCCGCAGGGGGAGGCTCCCAGGTGAGTACAACCGCATGGGGGTCCCTCCGCCCCCGGGGGCGGCCTCCGAGCCACGGATTGAGGCTCCCAGGTGAGTATCTCCGCAAGGGGGTCCCTTCGCCCCCGGGGATGGCCTCCGGGCCGCGTGTGGAGGCTCCCAGGCGATTACCACCGCGAGGGGGTCCCTCCGCCCCCGGGGGCGGCCTTGGGTCACAGGGGGAGGCTCCCAGGCGGGTACCACCGCAAGGGGGTCCCTCCGCCCCCGGGGGCGGCCTCTGGGCCGCGGGTGGAGGCTTCCAGGCGAGTACCACCGCAAGAGGGTCCCTCCGCCCACGGGGGCGGCCTCTAGGCCGCGGGTGGAGGCTCCCAGGTGAGTACCCCCGCAAGGGGGTCCCTCCGCCCCCGGGGGGCGGCCTCCAGGCCGCGGGTGGAGGCTCCCAGGCGAGTTCCACCGCAAGAGGGTCCCTCCGCCCCGGGGGCGGCCTCTAGGCCATGGGTGGAGGCTCCCAGGCGAGTACCACCGCAAGGGGGTCCCTCCGCCCCCGGGGGCGACCTCTGGGCCCCAGGTGGAGGCTCCCAGAGGAGTACCACCGCAAGGGGGTCCCTTCGCCCCCGGGGGCGGCCTCCGGGCCGCGGGTGGAGGATCCCAGGCGAGTACCACCGCAAGGGGGTCCCTCGGCCCCCGGGGGCAGCCTCCGGGCCCCGGGTGGAGGCTCCCAGAGGATTACCACCGCAAGGAGGTACCTCCGCCCCCGGGGGCAGCCTCCGGGTCGCGGGTGGAGGCTCTCAGAGGAGCACAACCGCAAGGAGGTCCCTCCGCCCCCTGGGGGCAGCCTCCGGGCCACGGGTGGATGCTCCCAGAGGGGTACCACCGCAAGGGGGTCCCTCCGCCCCCGGGGGCGGCCTCCGGGCCGCGGGTGGAGGCTCCCAGGCGAGTACCACAGCAAGGGGGTCCCTCCGCCCCCCGGGGGCGGCCTCCGGGCCGCGGATGGAGGCTCCCAGAGGAGCACCACCGCAAGGGGGTCCCTCCGCCCCCGGGGGCAGCCTCTGGGCCGCGGGTGGAGGCTCCCAGCAGTTTACCAGCGCAAGGGGGTCCCTCCGCCCCCGGGGGCGGCCTCCGGGCCGCGGGTGGATTCTCCCAGGCGATTACCACCGCGAGGGGGTCCCTCTGCCCCCGGGGGCGGCCTTGGGTCGCAGGGGGAGGCTCCCAGGCGAGTACAACCACAAGGGGGTCCCTCCGCCCCCGGGGGCGGCCTCCGAGCCACGGATTGAGGCTCCCAGGCGAGTACCTCCGCAAGGGGGTCCCTCCGCCCCGGGGACGGCCTCTGGGCCCCGGGTGGAGGCTCCCAGAGGAGTACCACTGCAAGGGGGTCCCTCCGCCTGCCCCCGGGGGCGGCCTCCGGGCCCCGGGTGGAGGCTCCCAGAGGAGTACCACCGCAAGGGGGTCCCTCCGCCTGCCCCCGGGGGCAGCCTCCAGGCCGCGGGTGGAGGCTCCCAGGTGAGTACCCCCGCAAGGGGGTCCCTCCGCCCCCGGGGGGCGGCCTCCAGGCCGCGGGTGGAGGCTCCCAGGCGAGTTCCACCGCAAGAGGGTCCCTCCGCCCCGGGGGCGGCCTCTAGGCCATGGGTGGAGGCTCCCAGGCGAGTACCACCGCAAGGGGGTCCCTCCGCCCCCGGGGGCGACCTCTGGGCCCCAGGTGGAGGCTCCCAGAGGAGTTCCACCGCAAGGGGGTCCCTTCGCCCCCGGGGGCGGCCTCCGGGCCGCGGGTGGAGGATCCCAGGCGAGTACCACCGCAAGGGGGTCCCTCGGCCCCCGGGGGCAGCCTCCGGGCCCCGGGTGGAGGCTCCCAGCAGTTTACCAGCGCAAGGGGGTCCCTCCGCCCCCGGGGGCGGCCTCCGGGCCGCGGGTGGATTCTCCCAGGCGATTACCACCGCGAGGGGGTCCCTCTGCCCCCGGGGGCGGCCTTGGGTCGCAGGGGGAGGCTCCCAGGCGAGTACAACCACAAGGGGGTCCCTCCGCCCCCGGGGCGGCCTCCGAGCCACGGATTGAGGCTCCCAGGCGAGTACCTCCGCAAGGGGGTCCCTCCGCCCCGGGGACGGCCTCTGGGCCCCGGGTGGAGGCTCCCAGAGGAGTACCACTGCAAGGGGGTCCCTCCGCCTGCCCCCGGGGGCGGCCTCCGGGCCCCGGGTGGAGGCTCCCAGAGGAGTACCACCGCAAGGGGGTCCCTCCGCCTGCCCCCGGGGGCAGCCTCCGGGCCCCGGGTGGAGGCTACCAGAGGAGTACCACCGCAAGGGGGTCCCTCCGGCCGTGGGTGGAGGCTCCCAGGCGAATACCACCACAAGGGGGTCCCTCTGCCGCCGGGAGCGGCCTCCGGGCGACGGGTGGAGGCTCCCAGGTGAGTACCACCGCAAGGGGGTCCCTCCGCCCCCGGGTGCGGCCTCCGGGCCACGGGTGGAGGCTCCCAGGCGAGTACCACCGCAAGGGGGTCCCTCCGCCCCCGGGGGGGCCCTCAGGCCGCGGGTGGAGGATCCCAGGTGAGCACCACCGCGAGGGGGTCCCTCTGCCCCCGGGGGCAGCCTCCTGGCCGCGGGTGGAGGCTCACAGAGGAGTACCACTGAAAGGGGGTCCCTCTTCCCCCGGGGGCGGCCTCCAGGCCACGGGTGGAGGCTCCCAGGCGAGTACCACTGCAAGAGGGTCCCTCCGCCCACGGGGGCAGCCTCTGGGCCGCGGGTGGAGGCTCCCAGCAGTTTACCAGCGCAAGGGGGTCCCTCCGCCCCCGGGGGCGGCCTCCGGGCCGCGGGTGGATTCTCCCAGGCGATTACCACCGCGAGGGGGTCCCTCTGCCCCCGGGGGCGGCCTTGGGTCGCAGGGGGAGGCTCCCAGGCGAGTACAACCACAAGGGGGTCCCTCCGCCCCCGGGGGCGGCCTCCGAGCCACGGATTGAGGCTCCCAGGCGAGTACCTCCGCAAGGGGGTCCCTCCGCCCCGGGGACGGCCTCTGGGCCCCGGGTGGAGGCTCCCAGAGGAGTACCACTGCAAGGGGGTCCCTCCGCCTGCCTCCGGGGGCGGCCTCCGGGCCCCGGGTGGAGGCTCCCAGAGGAGTACCACCGCAAGGGGGTCCCTCCGCCTGCCCCCGGGGGCAGCCTCCGGGCCCCGTGTGGAGGCTACCAGAGGAGTACCACCGCAAGGGGGTCCCTCCGGCCGTGGGTGGAGGCTCCCAGGCGAATACCACCGCAAGGGGGTCCCTCTGCCGCCGGGAGCGGCCTCCGGGCGACGGGTGGAGGCTCCCAGGCGAGTACCACCGCAAGGGGGTCCCTCCGCCCCCGGGTGCGGCCTCCGGGCCACGGGTGGAGGCTCCCAGGCGAGTACCACCGCAAGGGGGTCCCTCCGCCCCCGGGGGGGCCCTCAGGCCGCGGGTGGAGGATCCCAGGTGAGCACCACCGCGAGGGGGTCCCTCTGCCCCCGGGGGCAGCCTCCTGGCCGCGGGTGGAGGCTCACAGAGGAGTACCACTGAAAGGGGGTCCCTCTTCCCCCGGGGGCGGCCTCCAGGCCACGGGTGGAGGCTCCCAGGCGAGTACCACTGCAAGAGGGTCCCTCCGCCCACGGGGGCGGCCTCCAGGCCGCGGGAGGAGGCTCCCAGGCGAGTACCCCCGCTAGGGGGTCCCTCCGCCCCCGTGGGCGGCCTCCAGGCCGCGGGTGGAGGCTCCCAGGCGAGTTCCACCACAAGAGGGTCCCTCCGCCCCAGGGGCGGCCTCCGGGCCACGGGTGTAGGCTCCCAGGCGAGTACCACCGCAAGTGGGTCCTGTGACGGGAGGGCCCGTGGAACTCAGAATACATCTTATGTCTAAGTCACCCTGTGCTATCCTGGCACAGGGTGAGTGAGAAAATATATCTTTTACTACTTAAAATGGGACAGTAATATTTGTCCACAATATCTCCCAGGATGTATGTAGAGACTATTATTGGTTTGGTTGATTCTGAACGCAACCTGTGTTTATGTTAATTGAATGAGCTGATGACATTGTCCTCTATACAATGTGGCAGACGGGACGACTGCTATTATGTTGATATAACTGTGTGAAGCTCGGTGACCACAAGTCTGGGCGAAAGGTCATGTCTCAGTCACCTAGGCTGTATAAAGGATTAGATAATTAGCTCATGTTAATTAAGTTACAGTTGTATTGTTAGAGGAGGTTCCAACGGCATATAAAGTCTTGTAATTCTGGTTCTGAATAAACAGTTCTTGGTAGCAACAAGCAAGTGTCGCCTTGTTTGTGCTCAGAGAGGTTGGGATACCTGTATACAGACTGGGAGGAAGTGGTATATGAAGACAGCACTCAAGCGGAGTGTGGGATGTTCCGTGACAGGTCCCTCCACCCCCGGGCCGCGGGTGGAGGCTCCCAGATGAGTACCACCGCATGTGGGTCCCTCCGCCTCCGGGGGCGGCCGCGGGTCGAGGCTCCCAGGCGAGTACCACCGCAAGGGGGTTCCTCCGCCCATGGGGGCGGCCTCCGGGCCGCAGGTGGAGGCTCCCAGGCCAGTACCACCACAAGGAGGTCCCTCCGCCCCCGGGGGCGGCCTCCGGGCCACGGGTGTAGGCTCCCAGGCGAGTACCACCGCAAGGGGGTCCCTCCGCCCCCGGGGGTGGACTCCGGGACGCGGGTGTAGGCTCCCAGGCGAGTACCACCGCAAGGGGGTCCCTCCGCCCCCGGGGGCGGCCTCCGGGCCGCGGGTGGAGGCTCACAGAGGAGTACCACCGCAAGGGGGTCCCTCCGCCCCCGGGGGCGGCCTCCGGGCCGCGGGTGGAGGCTCCCAGAGGAGTACCACCGCAAGGAGGTCCCTCCGCCCCTGGCGTGGCCTCCGGGCCGCGGGTGGGGGCTCCCAGATGAGTACCACTGCAAGGGGGTCCCTCCGCCCCAAGGGGCAGCCTCCGGGCCGCGGGTGGAGGCTCCTAGACGAGTACCACCGCAAGGGGGTCCCTCCGCCCCCGGGGGCGTCCTCCAGGCCGCGGGTGGAGGCTACCAGACGAGTACCATCGCAATGGGGTCCCTCCGCCCCCGGGGGCACCCTCCAGGCCGCAGGTGGAGGCTCCCAGAAGAGTACCACCGCAAGGGGGTCCCTCCGCCCCCGGGGGCGTCCTCCAGGCCGCGGGTGGAGGCTACCAGACGAGTACCACCGCAATGGGGTCCCTCCGCCCCCGGGGGCACCCTCCAGGCCGCGGGTGGAGGCTCCCAAAAGAGTACCACCGCAAGGGTGTGCCTCCGGGGGCTTGCTCCGGGCCGCGGGTGGAGGCTCCCAGATGAGTACCTCCGCAAGGGGGTCTCTCCGCCCCCGGGGGCGGCCTCCGGGCCGCGGGTGGAGGCTCCCAGGCGAGTACCACCGCAAGGGGGTCCCTCCGCACCCGGGGGCAGCCTCCAGGCAGCGGGTGCAGGCTCCCAGATGAGTACCACCACAAGGGGGTCCCTCCGCTCCCGGGAGCGGCCTCGGGTGGAGGCTCCCAGACAAGTACCACCGCAAGGGTGTCCCTCCGCCCCCGGAGGCGGCCTCCGGGCCACAGGTGGAGGCTCCCAGACGAGTACCACCGCAAGGGGGTCCCTCCGCCCCCGGGGGCAGCCTTGGGTGGAGGCTCCCAGACGAGTACCACCGCAAGGGTGTCCCTCCGCCCCCGGAGGCGGCCTCCGGGCCGCAGGTGGAGGCTCTCAGACGAGTACCACTGCAAGGGGGTCCCTCCGCCCCGGGGGCGGCCTCCAGGCCGCGGGTGGAGGCTCCCAGGCGAGTACCACCGCAAGAGGGTCCCTCCGCCCACGGGGGCGGCCTCCAGGGGCGGCCTCTGGGCCCCGGGTGGAGGCTCCCAGAGGAGTACCACCGCAAGGGGTCCCTCCGCCCCCGGGGGCGGCCTCCGGGCCCCGGGTGGAGGCTCCCAGAGGAGTACCACTGCAAGGGGGTCCCTCCGCCCCCGGGGGCGGCCTCCGGGCCGCGGTTGGAGGCTCCTAGAGGAGTACCACCACAAGGGGGTCCCTCTGGCCGCTGGTGGAGGCTCCCAGGCGAGTACCACCGCAAGGGGGTCCCTCCGCCCCCGGGGGCGGCCTCCGGGCCCCGGGTGGAGGCTCCCAGACGAGTACCACCGCAAGTGGGTCCTGTGACGGGAGGGCCCGTGGAACTCAGAATACATCTTATGTCTAAGTCACCCTGTGCTATCCTGGCACAGGGTGAGTGAGAAAATATATCTTGGACTACTTAAAATGGGACAGTAATATTTGTCCACAATATCTCCCAGGATGTATGTAGAGACTATTATTGGTTTGGTTGATTCTGAACGCAACCTGTGTTTATGTTAATTAAATGAGCTGATGACATTGTCCTCTATACAATGTAGGAGACGGGACGACTTCTATTATGTTGATATAACTGTGTGAAGCTCGGTGACCACAAGTCTGGGCGAAAGGTCATGTCTCAGTCACCTAGGCTGTATAAAGGATTAGATAATCCTAGAAATAAAACATTACTAGATCTACTGATTACCAACAATACAGACCTGATAACAGATTTGGAAATACGGGGCAATTTAGGTAACAGCGATCACAGGTCAATTAGTTTCAGTATAAATCACACAAATAGGAGACATGAAGGGAACACAAAGACACTGACTTTCAAAAGAGCCAACTTCCCTAAACTACAAACCTTGCTAAAAGGCATAAATTGGGATAAAATATTAGGAACAAAGAATACGGAGGAGAGATAGGTTTGCTTTAAGAGCATATTAAATAAGGGCATTAGCCAATGTATCCCATTGGGTAATAAATTTAAAAGAGCAAACAAACATCCTGGATGGCTTAACTCCAATGTAAAAATGCATATAAAAGCAAAGGAGAAGGCATTCAAAAAATACAAGGTTGAGGGATCATCCACAGCATTCAGAATTTATAAAGAATGCAATAAGAAATGTAAGGGTGCAATTAGGATGGCTAAGATAGAACATGAAAGACACATAGCGGAGGAGAGCAAAAAAAAATCCCAAGAAATTCTTTAAGTATGTAAACAGTAAAAAAGGGAGGACAGACCATATTGGCCCCATAAAGAATGAGGAAGGACATCTGGTTACAAAGGATGGGGAGATGGCAAAGGTATTGAATTTATTCTTCTCCTCAGTCTTCACGAGTGAATCGGGGGGCTTCAGTAACCAAAACTGCAGTGTTTATCCTCATGACACAACACAGGAAGCACCTACATGGTTAACAGAGGACGGAATTAAAATTAGACTTGAGAAACTTAACATTAATAAATCACCGGGACCAGATGGCTTGCATCCGAGGGTACTTAGGGAACTCAGTCAGGTGATTGCCAGACCGTTGTTCCTAATTTTTACAGACAGTCTATTGACTGGAATGGTACCAGCTGATTGGAGAAAAGCCAATGTAGCACCAATATTTAAAAAGGGCCCAAAAAACATCCCTGGGAATTACAGACCAGTTAGCCTAACATCAATAGTATGTAAACTCTTGGAAGGGATGATAAGGGACTATATACAAGATTTTAGTAATAAGAATGATATCATTAGCAGTAATCAGCATGGATTCATGAAGAATCATTCTTGCCAAACCAATCTATTAACCTTCTATGAGGAGGTGAGTTGCCATCTAGATAAAGGAAGGCCCGTAGACGTGGTGTATCTGGATTTTGCAAAAGCATTTGACACAGTTCCCCATAAAAGTTTACTGTACAAAATAAGGTGCGTTGGCATGGACCATAGGGTGAGTACATGGATTGAAAACTGGCTACAAGGGCGTGTTCAGAGGGTGGTGATAAATGGGGAGTACTCAGAATGGTCAGGGGTGGGTAGTGGGGTTCCCCAGGGTTCTGTGCTGGGACCAATCCTATTTAATTTGTTCATAAACGACCTGGAGGATGGGATAAACAGTTCAATCTCTGTATTTGCAGACGATACTAAGCTAAGCAGGGCAATAACTTCTCCGCAGGATGTGGAAATCTTGCAAAAAGACCTGAACAAATTATTGGGGTGGGCGACTACATGGCAAATGAGGTTCAATGTAGAAAAATGTAAAATAATGCATTTGGGTGGCAAAAATATGAATGCAATCTATACACTGGGGGGAGAACCTCTGGGGGAATCTAGGATGGAAAAGGACCTGGGGGTCCTAGTGGATGATAGGCTCAGCAATGGCATGCATTAAAAGGGGGATCAACTGCAGAGATAAAACGATAATTCTCCCGCTCTACAAGACTCTGGTCCGCCCGCACCTGGAGTATGCTGTCCAGTTCTGGGCACCAGTCCCCAGGAGGGATGAACTGGAAATAGAGCGAGTACAAAGAAGGGCAACAAAACTAATAAAGGGTCTGGAGGATCTTAGTTATGAGGAAAGGTTGCGAGCACTGAACTTATTCTCTTTGGAGAAGAGACGCTTGAGAGGGGATATGATTTAAATTTACAAATACTGTACTGGCGACCCCACAATAGGGATAAAACTTTTTTGCAGAAGAGAGTTTAATAAGACTCGTGGCCACTCATTACAATTAGAAGAAAAGAGGTTTAACCTTAAACTACGTAGAGGGTTCTTTACTGTAAGAGCGGCAAGGATGTGGAATTCCCTTCCACAGGCGGTGGTCTCAGCGGGGAGCATTGATAGCTTCAAGAAACTATTAGATAATCACCTGAATGACCGCAATATACAGGGATATGTAAGGTAATACTGACACATAATCACACAAATAGGTTGGACTTATTTATTTTATTTATTTATTTCAGGTACTTATATAGCGCCATCAATTTACGCAGCGCTTTACATATACATTGTACATTCACATCAGTCCCTACCCTCAAGGAGCTTACAATCTAAGGTCCCTAACTCACATTCATACATACTAGGGACAATTTAGACAGGATCCAATTAACCTACCAGCATGTCTTTGGAGTGTGGGAGGAAACCGGAGTACCCGGAGGACACCCACGCAGGCACAGGGAGAACATGCAAACTCCAAGCAGGTAGTGTCGTGGTTGGGATTCGAACCAGTGACCCTTCTTACTGCTAGGCGAGAGTGCTACCACTGCACCACTGTGACTTGATGGACTTGTGTCTTTTTTCAACCTCACCTACTATGTAACTATGTAACTATGTAACTATAATTAGCTCATGCTCATGTTCATGTTAGAGGAGGTTCCAACGGCATATAAAGTCTTGTAATTCTGGTTCTGAATAAACAGTTCTTGGTAGCAACAAGCAAGTGTTGCCTTGTTTGTGCTCAGAGAGGTTGAGATACCTGTATACAGACTGGAAGGAAGTGGTATATGACGGAAGCACTCAAGCGGAGTGTGGGACGTTCCTGGACAGGTCCCTCCGCCCCGGCCCGCGGGTGGAGGCTCCCAGACGAGTAACACCGCATGCGGGTCCCTTCGCCCCCCGGGGGCGGCCTCCGGGCCGTGGGTGGAGGCTCCCAGACGAGTACCATCGCAAGGGGGTCCCTCCGCCCCCGGGGGCAGCCTACGGGCCGCGGGTGGAGGCTCCCAGAGGAGTACCACCGCAAGGGGGTCCCTCCGCCCCCGGGGGTGGCCTCCGGGCCCCAGGTGGAGGCTCCCAGAGGAGTACCACCGCAAGGGGGTCCCTCCACCCCCGGGGGCGGCCTCCGGGCCGCGGGTGGAGGCTCCCAGATGAGTACCACCGCATGCGGGTCCCTCCTCCCCCGGGAGCGGCCTCCGGGCCGCGGGTGGAGGCTCCCAGAGGTGTACCACCGCAAGGGGGTCCCTCCGCCCCCGGGGGCGGCCTCCAGGCCCCAGGTGGAGGCTCCCAGAGGAGTACCACCGCAAGAGGGTCCCTCCGCCCCCGGGGGCGGCCTCCGGTCCGCGGGTTGAGGCTCCCAGAGGAGTACCACTGCAAGGGGGTCCCTCCGCCCCCGGGGGTGGTCTCCGGGCCGCGGGTGGAGGCTCCCAGAGGAGTACAACTGCAAGGGGGTCCCTCCACCCCCGGGGGCGGCCTCCGGGCCGCGGGTGGAGGCTCCCAGAAGAGTACCACTGCATAGGTGTCCCTCCGCCTCCGGGGGCTTCCTCCGGGCCGCGGGTGGAGGCTCCCAGGCGAGTACCACCGCAAGTGGGTCCCTCCGCCCCCGGGCCATGGGTGGAGGCTCCCAGATGAGTACTGTCACGGAACGTCCCACACTCCGCTTGAGTGCTTCCGTCATATACCGCTTCCTAAGTTCTGGAACACGAGTCCAATGGATCTGGCTATAGGAACCCCAAGAACTAGACAACACCAGTCTTGGAGTACATCAGAACTACCTTTATTTTGAGATCTCACAGACCTTTATACAGCAGGGATGACTCAAAGCTAACCTAATTAACATGACCTAATTTACTACAAAATGTACCCAGACCAGATGACAGTCTTGTGGGCACCGAGCTTCACACATTAATACAATTAACAATACAAACAACAATCTCCCCCCTCCTCAGCCTAGACCATTCGTCTATTAGCCAGGGCTGGTGGCTAATGTGATCAGCTCTCTCAATTAACATAAACACATGTTGATAACACCAGCATCTCCTCACAGGATGTGTCCCAGCAGAATGAATCAGTCTTATCAGCAGGGGGCTGCTGGAGGAATCCCCCCTCCCTCTTCAGGGACACAAATATACAGTAAGAAGTCCCCATACAATATATACATGACTGAGTCCGATTAATACAGTTCAGACTGGATTTCTCATTCACCTCAAATGCTAGGGCCCATAATCGGTGGGCAACAGGCTTGCACACAGTCCTCTCCAACAGCCTCCGCTCTGGCCATGTCCGTGACATTTCTCCCCTTTCGGCAGGAGACTTACACAGGAGGAGACCCCAGACGGGTTGACTCCGAAGTTAGTCAGTAGTTCCAGTCCTCTACTGCCTGTACCCACACAGTACCCCAAACAAATCATCCCAAACAGTGCATTACTCACCCAGCCATCCTCTGCCTCTCTCAGAGAACATATCTGCCGCTGGGGAGAGGCCCGGACTGGCCCTTCTCCCTGGAATCCTTTCTGCCGCTGGAGAGAAGACAGGGGGACTGGGCTCACTCCATCCTGCTGTTGGGGATCTGGGCCGACTGCCCAGCATCCCTGGGGTATACAGGTGGGGACTGAAGCCCCATCAACCGACACCAGATCAAGCTGCAGTTGTGAGGTGATGACTGCATTCTCTCCTTGGATCCTGATCTGCAGCTCGTGATAGACTGCCACCTCCTCACCTTGGGCCTCCACAATTGCTGCAGGTGTGGGGCAGAGGTTTTGGACCCTCTGTCCGGTTGCCAGCACTTCTGCTGGGGGTTTGCCAGGTGGTTCCTCCTCTACAGAAACGTCTATTAAATCCCCAGTCTCTGGAATTGGTAAAAGTGTGGGACAGAGGTCTTGGACCCTCTGTTCAGTTACCAGATCTTCAGCTGGAGAAGTTTGTTTTAACTCCATAGATGCTGCTGGCAGAAAATCACATGTCCCTGTCAGTGTTGTGGGAGAAAGGCTGACTACCTCTTCTCTCAGTAAGGCCGAAGCCACTGTTGGTGCTGGGCAGAACACAGTGAACTTTGGCCCTGATAGCAGCTCTTCTGCTGGAGGCTCATCAGGTTGTTCTTCCTCAGCAGAAAAGTCTATCAAATCCCATGTCTCTGCAACTGATGTCTGGGAATAGAGGTTCACCATCTCCTGTCCATGGAACCCAGAAGATGTTATCAGTGCTGGACAGAGGTTAGCAGAGCTCTGTCCTGTTGTCAGCACTTCAGGTTTGGGGACGGCAATCTCCGGATTTTCCACTGCCGATTCTCTGGCATGCTGCTGAACTTGTTCTAGCAGTTTCCTGTATGCCCTTTCCAGATGCTGTTCCTTCCTTAGCAAATGGTCCAGATCAGGTTTGAGCTCTGAGACCCCTGCAAGACCGAGCATAGACTCTCTATAGTCTCTCATGTCCTCAAGGTCAGGTTCCCCCTCATCGCCAAACATAAAAAGATCTGTAAGGTTCTCCCACAGCAATCCAGGGCCGCCAAAGTCATATCCCTCCGGAGAGCATTCTGTTGTCTCCCCTAAATATCCCTCCTCTGCGTGCCATTGCAGAGCCCGATAACGATTGTCCAGCTCTATCTCCTTTTGGACCAACCTGTCCAACTCAGTCACCCATTGCTCCTGGGGCTGCTCTCCCAGGAATGCCATCCGCAATGCCCGTTGGTCACTGGCCCGTTGCTCTTGGGTTGGAAAGCACTTGCCCTGTTTTATACCAGCGAGACGGAGGGCTGCATTCCAGAGCTCCACCCGAATCAGCTGCCTGAGCTCCAGGTATTCATCCTCAGACACAGTCCTGGTGTACGTTGAAAGGATGATCCGCAGCAGCCCCGGGAATTCTGATGCCAGGTCCATATCTCCGCTGGGGTGACTGAAGTCTGCTATGCTGATCTTGGATCCAGTTGGAGGTTTGGATGTCCCAGACTTCAGACTTCAGGAAGCTATCCCACCGCTGCCACCAATGTCACGGAACGTCCCACACTCCGCTTGAGTGCTTCCGTCATATACCGCTTCCTAAGTTCTGGAACACGAGTCCAATGGATCTGGCTATAGGAACCCCAAGAACTAGACAACACCAGTCTTGGAGTACATCAGAACTACCTTTATTTTGAGATCTCACAGACCTTTATACAGCAGGGATGACTCAAAGCTAACCTAATTAACATGACCTAATTTACTACAAAATGTACCCAGACCAGATGACAGTCTTGTGGGCACCGAGCTTCACACATTAATACAATTAACAATACAAACAACAATCTCCCCCCTCCTCAGCCTAGACCATTCGTCTATTAGCCAGGGCTGGTGGCTAATGTGATCAGCTCTCTCAATTAACATAAACACATGTTGATAACACCAGCATCTCCTCACAGGATGTGTCCCAGCAGAATGAATCAGTCTTATCAGCAGGGGGCTGCTGGAGGAATCCCCCCTCCCTCTTCAGGGACACAAATATACAGTAAGAAGTCCCCATACAATATATACATGACTGAGTCCGATTAATACAGTTCAGACTGGATTTCTCATTCACCTCAAATGCTAGGGCCCATAATCGGTGGGCAACAGGCTTGCACACAGTCCTCTCCAACAGCCTCCGCTCTGGCCATGTCCGTGACAAGTACCACCACATGCGGGTCCCTCCACCCCCGGGGGCGGCCTCCGGGCCATGGATGGAGTCTCCCAGAGGAGTACCACCGCAAGGGGGTCCCTCCGCCCCCAGGGGCGGCCTCCGAGCCGCGGGTGGAGGCTCCTAGACGAGTACCACCGCAAGGGGGTCCCTCCCCCCCGGGGGCATCCTCCAGGCCACTGGTGAGGGCTCCCAGATGAGTACCACCGCAAGGGGGTCCATCCACCTCTGGGGGTGTCCTCCACGCCACGGGTGGAGGCTACCAGACGAGTACCACCGCAAGGGGGTCCCTCCACCCCCGGGGGCACCCTCCAGGCCGCAGGTGGAGGCTCCCAGGCGAGTACCACCGCAAGGGGGTCCCTCCGCCCCCGGAGGCGTCCTCCAGGCCGCTGGTGGAGGCTCCCAGACAAATACCACCGCAAGGGGGTTCCTCCGGGGGCGTCCTCCAGGCCGCGGGTGGAGGCTCCCAGACGAGTACCACCGCAAGGGGGTCCCTCCGCCCCCGTGGGCGGCCTCCGGGCCGTGGGTGGAGGCTCCCAGAGGAGTACCACTTGCAAAGGGGTCCCTCCGGGCCGCGGGTGGAGGCTCCCAGAGGAGTACCACCGCAAAGAGGTCCCTCCGCCCCCGGGGGCAGCCTCTGGGCCGCGGGTGGCGGCTCCCAGAGAAGTGCCACCGCAAGGGGGTCCCTCCGCCCCCGGGGGCGGCCTCCGGGCCGTGGGTGGAGGCTCCCAGAGGAGTAACACCGCAAGGGGGTCCCTCCACCCCCGGGGTCGGCCTCCGGGCCGCGGGTGGAGGCTCCCAGAGGAGTACCACCGCAAGAGGGTCCCTCCGCCCCCGGGGCAGCCTCCGGGCCGCGGGTGGAGGCTCCCAGAAGAGTACCACCGCATAGGTGTCCCTCCGCCTCCGGGGGCTTCCTCCGGGCCGCGAGTGGAGGCTCCCAGGCGAGTACCACCGCAAGTGGGTCCCTCCGCCCCCGGGCCATGGGTGGAGGCTCCCAGATGAGTACCACCACATGCGGGTCCCTCCACCCCCGGGGGCGGCCTCCGGGCCACGGATGGAGTCTCCCAGAGGAGTACCACCGCAAGGGGGTCCCTCCGCCCCCGGGGGTGGCCTCCGGGCCCCAGGTGGAGGCTCCCAGAGGAGTACCACCGCAAGGGGGTCCCTCCGCCCCCGGGGGCGGCCTCCGGGCCGCGGGTGGAGGCTCCCAGATGAGTACCACCGCATGCGGGTCCCTCCTCCCCCGGGAGCGGCCTCCGGGCCGCGGGTGGAGGCTCCCAGAAGAGTACCACCGCATAGGTGTCCCTCCGCCTCCGGGGGCTTCCTCCGGGCCGCGGGTGGAGGCTCCCAGGCGAGTACCACCGCAAGTGGGTCCCTCCGCCCCCGGGCCGTGGGTGGAGGCTCCCAGACGAGTACCACCGCAAGGGGGTCCATCCGCCTCTGGGGTCGTCCTCCATGCCACGGGTGGAGGCTACCAGATGAGTTCCACCGCAAGGGGATCCCTCCGCCCCCGGGGGCACCCTCCACGCCGTGGGTGGAGGCTCCCAGACGAGTACCACCGCAAGGGGGTCCCTCCGCATCCGGGGGCGGCCTCCAGGCCGTGGTTGGAGGCTCCCAGATGAGTACCACCGCAAGGGGGTCCCTCCGCCCCGGGGGCGTCCTCCAGGCCGCTGGTGGAGGCTCCCAGACGAATACTACCGCAAGGGGGTTCCTCCAGGGGCGTCCTCCATGCCACGGGTGGAGGCTCCCAGACGAGTACCACCACAAGGGGGTCCCTCCGCCCCCGGGGGCGGCCTCCGGGCCGTGGGTGGAGGCTCCCAGAGGAGTACCACTTGCAAAAGGGTCTCTCCGGGCCGCGGGTGGAGGCTCCCAGAGGAGTACCACTGCAAGTGGGTCCCTCCGCCCCCGGGCCGTGGGTGGAGGCTCCCAGATGAGTACCACCGCATGCAGGTCCCTCCGCCCCCGGGGGCGGCCTCCGGGCCACAGATGGAGGCTCCCAGAGGAGTACCACCGCAAGGGGGTCCCTCCGCCCCCGGGGGTGGCCACCGGGCCCCAGGTGGAGGCTCCCAGAGGAGTACCACCGCAAGGGGGTCCCTCCGCCCCCGGGGGCGGGCTCCGGGTCGTGGGTGGAGGCTCCCAGATGAGTACCACTGCATGCGGGTCCCTCCTCCCCCGGGAGCGGCCTCCGGGCCGTGGGTGGAGGCTCCCAGATGAGTACCACCGCAAGGGGTCCCTGCGCCCCTGGGGGCGGCCTCCGGGCCGCAGGTGGAGGCTCCCAGAGGAGTACCACCGCAAGGGGGTCCCTCCGCCCCCGGGGGCGGCCTCCAGGCCGCGGGTGGAGGCTCCCAGGCGAGTACCACCGCGAGGGGGTCCCTCCGCCCCCGGGCCGTGGGTGGAGGCTCCCAGAGGAGTACCACCGCGCGGGGGTCCCTCCGCCCCCGGGGGCGGCCTCCGGGCCACGGGTGGAGGCTCCCAGAGGAGTACCACTGCGAGGGGGAGCCCCCGCCGCCGGGGCGGCCTCCGGGCCGCGGGTGGAGGCTCCCAGGCGAGTACCACCGCGAGGGGATCCCTTCGCCCCCGGGGGCAGCCTCCGGGCCGCAGGTGGAGGCTCCCAGACGAGTGCCACCGCAAGGGGGTCCTTCTGCCCCCGGGGGCGGCCTCCGGGCCGTGGGTGGAGGCTCCCAGGGGAGTACCACCGCAAGGGGTTCCCTCCGCCCTCTGGGGGTGGCCTCCGGGCCGCGGGTGGAGGCTCCCAGAGGAGTACCACTTGCAAAGGGGTCCCTCCGGGCCGCGGGTGGAGGCTCCCAGAGGAGTACCACCGCAAGGAGGTCCCTCCGCCCCCGGGGGCAGCCTCCGTGCCGCGGGTAGAGGCTCCCAGAGGAGTGCCACCGCAAGGGGGTCCTTCTGCCCCCGGGGGCGGCCTCCGGGCCGTGGGTGGAGGCTCCCAGGGGAGTACCACCGCAAGGGGCTCCCTCCGCCCTCTGGGGGTGGCCTCCGGGCCGCGGGTGGAGGCTCCCAGAGGAGTACCACTTGCAAAGGGGTCCCTCCGGGCCGCGGGTGGAGGCTCCCAGAGGAGTACCACCGCAAGGAGGTCCCTCCGCCCCCGGGGGCAGCCTCCGTGCCGCGGGTAGAGGCTCCCAGAGGAGTGCAACCGCAAGGGGGTCCCTCCGCCCATGGGGCGGCCTCCGGGCCGTGGGTGGAGGCTCCCAGAGGAGTACCACAGCAAGGGGGTCCCTCCGCCCCCGGGGCAGCCACCGGGCCTTTGGTTTAGGCTCCCAGAGGAGTACCACCGCAAGGGTGTCCCTCCGCCTCCGGGGGCGTCCTCTGGGCCGCGGGTGGAGGCTCCCAGACGAGTACCACCGCAAGGGGGTCCCTCCGCCTCTGGGGGCGTCCTCCAGGCCGCGGGTGGAGGCTCCCAGAAGAGTACCACCGCAAGGGGGTTCCTCCGCACCCAGGGGCGGCCTCCAGGCCGCGGGTGGAGGCTCCCAGACGAGTACCACCGCACGGGGTCCCTCCACCCCGGGGGGCGTCCTCCAGGCCGCTGGTGGAGGCTCCCAGATGAGTTCCACCGCAAGGGGGTCCCTCCGACCGCGGGGGCGGCCTCCGGGCCGCGGGTGGAGGCTCCCAGACGAGTACCACTGCAAGGGGGTCCCTCCACCCCGGGGCGGCCTCCAGGCCGTGGGTAAAGGCTCCCAGAGGAGTACCACCGCAAGGGGGTCCCTCCGCCCCCGGGGGCGGTCGCGGGTGGAGGCTCCCAGAGGAGTACCACCGCAAGGGGGTCCCTCCGCCCCCAGGGGCGGCCTCCGGGCCATGGGTGGAGGCTCCCAGAGGAGTACCACCGCAGGGGGGTCCCTCCGCCCCCGGGGGCAGCCTCCGGGCCGCGGGTGGAGGCTCCCAGACGAGTACCACCGCAATGGGGGCCCTCCGCCCCCGGGGGCGGCCTCTGGGCCGCGGGTGGAGGCTCCCAGAGGAGTACCACCGCAAGGGGGTCCCTCCGCCCGCGGGGGCGGCCTCCGGGCCGCGGGTGGAGGCTCCCAGACGAGTACCACTGCAAGGGGGTCTCTCCACCCCGGGGGCGGCCTCCAGTCAGCGGGTGAAGGCTCCCAGAGGAGTACCGCCGCAAGGGGGTCCCTCCGCCCCTGGGGGCGGCCGCGGGTGGAGGCTCCCAGAGGAGTACCACCGCAAGGGGGTCCCTCCGCCCCCGGGGGCGGCCTCCGGGCCACGGGTGGAGGCTCCCAGACGAGTCCCACCGCAAGGGGGTCCCTCCGCCCCCGGGGGCGGCCTCCGGGCCGCGGGTGGAGGCTCCCAGATGAGTACCACCGCAAGGGGGTCCCTCCGCCCCGGGGGCGGCCTCCGGGCAGCGGGTGGAGGCTCCCAGATGAGTGCCACCGCAAGGGGATCCCTCCCCCCCGGGGGCAGCCTGTAGGCCGCGGGTGGAGGCTCCTAAACAAGTGCCTCCGCAAGGGGGTCCCTCCGCCCCGGGGGCGGCCTCTAGGCCGCGGGTGGAGGCCCCCAGATGAGTGCCACCGCAAGGGGGTCCCTCCGCCCCGGGGGCAGCCTCTAGGCCACTGGTGTTGGCCCCCAGACGAGTGCCACCGCAAGGGAGTCCCTCCGCCCTGGGGGCGGCCTCTAGGCCGCGGGTGGAGGCTCCCAGACGAGTACCACCGCAAGGGGGTCCCTCCGCCCCGGGGGCGGCCTGTAGGCCGCGGGTGGAGGCTCCCAGATGAGTACCTCCGCAAGGGGGTCTCTCCGCCCCCGGGGGCGGCCTCCGAGCCGCGGGTGGAGGCTCCCAGGCGAGTACCACCGCAAGGGGGTCCCTCCGCACCCGGAGGCGGCCTCCAGGCCGCGGGTGCAGGCTCCCAGATGAGTACCACCACAAGGGGGTCCCTCCGCCCCCGGGAGCGGCCTCGGGTGGAGGCTCCCAGACAAGTACCACCGCAAGGGTGTCCCTCCGCCCCCGGAGGCGGCCTCCGGGCCACAGGTGGAGGCTCCCAGATGAGTACCACCGCAAGGGGGTCCCTCCGCCCCCGGGGGCAGCCTTGGGTGGAGGCTCCCAGACGAGTACCACCGCAAGGGTGTCCCTCCGCCCCCGGAGGCGGCCTCCGGGCCGCAGGTGGAGGCTCTCAGACGAGTACCACTGCAAGGGCGTCCCTCCGCCCCGGGGGCGGCCTCCAGGCCGCGGGTGGAGGCTCCCAGGCGAGTACCACCGCAAGAGGGTCCCTCCGCCCATGGGGGCGGCCTCCAGGGGCGGCCTCTGGGCCCCGGGTGGAGGCTCCCAGAGGAGTACCACCGCAAGGGGTCCCTCCGCCCCCGGGGGCGGCCTCCGGGCCCCGGGTGGAGGCTCCCAGAGGAGTACCACTGCAAGGGGGTCCCTCCGCCCCCGGGGGCGGCCTCCGGGCCGCGGCCTCCGGGCCGCGGTTGGAGGCTCCTAGAGGAGTACCACCACAAGGGGGTCCCTCCGGCCGCGGTTGGAGGCTCCCAGAGGAGTACCACCGCAAGGGGGTCCCTCCGCCCCCGGGGGCGGCCTCCGGGCCACGGGTGGATGCTCCCAGGCGAGTACCACCGCAAGGGGGTCCCTCCGCCCCCGGGAGCGGCCTCCAGGCCGCGGGTGGAGGCTCCCAGGCAAGTACCACCACAAGGGGGTCCCTCCGCCCCCAGGGGCGGCCTCCGGGCCGCGGGTGGAGGCTCCCAGGCGAGTTCCACCGCAAGGGGGTCCCTCCGCCCTCGGGGGCGGCCTCCAGGCTGCTGATCGAGGCTCCCAGGCGAGTACCACCGCAAGGGGGTCCCTCCACCCCCGGGGGCGGCCTCCAGGCTGTGGGTGGATGCTCCCAGGCGAGTACGACCGCAAGGGGGACCCTCTGCCCCCGGGGGCGGCCTCTAGGCCGCGGGTGGAGGCTCCCAGGCGAGTACAACCGCAAGGGGGTCCCTCCGCCCTGGGGGCGGCCTTCGGGCCGCGGGTGGAGGCTCCCAGACGAGTACCACCGCAAGTGGGTCCTGTGACGGGAGGGCCCGTGGAACTCAGAATACATCTTATGTCTAAGTCACCCTGTGCTATCCTGGCACAGGGTGAGTGAGAAAATATATCTTGGACTACTTAAAATGGGACAGTAATATTTGTCCACAATATCTCCCAGGATGTATGTAGAGACTATTATTGGTTTGGTTGATTCTGAACGCAACCTGTGTTTATGTTAATTGAATGAGCTGATGACATTGTCCTCTATACAATGTAGGAGACGGGACGACTTCTATTATGTTGATATAACTGTGTGAAGCTCGGTGACCACAAGTCTGGGCGAAAGGTCATGTCTCAGTCACCTAGGCTGTATAAAGGATTAGATAATCCTAGAAATAAAACATTACTAGATCTACTGATTACCAACAATACAGACCTGATAACAGATTTGGAAATACGGGGCAATTTAGGTAACAGCGATCACAGGTCAATTAGTTTCAGTATAAATCACACAAATAGGAGACATGAAGGGAACACAAAGACACTGACTTTCAAAAGAGCCAACTTCCCTAAACTACAAACCTTGCTAAAAGGCATAAATTGGGATAAAATATTAGGAACAAAGAATACGGAGGAGAGATAGGTTTGCTTTAAGAGCATATTAAATAAGGGCATTAGCCAATGTATCCCATTGGGTAATAAATTTAAAAGAGCAAACAAACATCCTGGATGGCTTAACTCCAATGTAAAAATGCATATAAAAGCAAAGGAGAAGGCATTCAAAAAATACAAGGTTGAGGGATCATCCACAGCATTCAGAATTTATAAAGAATGCAATAAGAAATGTAAGGGTGCAATTAGGATGGCTAAGATAGAACATGAAAGACACATAGCGGAGGAGAGCAAAAAAAAATCCCAAGAAATTCTTTAAGTATGTAAACAGTAAAAAAGGGAGGACAGACCATATTGGCCCCATAAAGAATGAGGAAGGACATCTGGTTACAAAGGATGGGGAGATGGCAAAGGTATTGAATTTATTCTTCTCCTCAGTCTTCACGAGTGAATCGGGGGGCTTCAGTAACCAAAACTGCAGTGTTTATCCTCATGACACAACACAGGAAGCACCTACATGGTTAACAGAGGACGGAATTAAAATTAGACTTGAGAAACTTAACATTAATAAATCACCGGGACCAGATGGCTTGCATCCGAGGGTACTTAGGGAACTCAGTCAGGTGATTGCCAGACCGTTGTTCCTAATTTTTACAGACAGTCTATTGACTGGAATGGTACCAGCTGATTGGAGAAAAGCCAATGTAGCACCAATATTTAAAAAGGGCCCAAAAAACATCCCTGGGAATTACAGACCAGTTAGCCTAACATCAATAGTATGTAAACTCTTGGAAGGGATGATAAGGGACTATATACAAGATTTTAGTAATAAGAATGATATCATTAGCAGTAATCAGCATGGATTCATGAAGAATCGTTCTTGCCAAACCAATCTATTAACCTTCTATGAGGAGGTGAGTTGCCATCTAGATAAAGGAAGGCCCGTAGACGTGGTGTATCTGGATTTTGCAAAAGCATTTGACACAGTTCCCCATAAAAGTTTACTGTACAAAATAAGGTGCGTTGGCATGGACCATAGGGTGAGTACATGGATTGAAAACTGGCTACAAGGGCGTGTTCAGAGGGTGGTGATAAATGGGGAGTACTCAGAATGGTCAGGGGTGGGTAGTGGGGTTCCCCAGGGTTCTGTGCTGGGACCAATCCTATTTAATTTGTTCATAAACGACCTGGAGGATGGGATAAACAGTTCAATCTCTGTATTTGCAGACGATACTAAGCTAAGCAGGGCAATAACTTCTCCGCAGGATGTGGAAATCTTGCAAAAAGACCTGAACAAATTATTGGGGTGGGCGACTACATGGCAAATGAGGTTCAATGTAGAAAAATGTAAAATAATGCATTTGGGTGGCAAAAATATGAATGCAATCTATACACTGGGGGGAGAACCTCTGGGGGAATCTAGGATGGAAAAGGACCTGGGGGTCCTAGTGGATGATAGGCTCAGCAATGGCATGCATTAAAAGGGGGATCAACTGCAGAGATAAAACGATAATTCTCTCGCTCTACAAGATTCTGGTCCGCCCGCACCTGGAGTATGCTGTCCAGTTCTGGGCACCAGTCCCCAGGAGGGATGAACTGGAAATAGAGCGAGTACAAAGAAGGGCAACAAAACTAATAAAGGGTCTGGAGGATCTTAGTTATGAGGAAAGGTTGCGAGCACTGAACTTATTCTCTTTGGAGAAGAGACGCTTGAGAGGGGATATGATTTAAATTTACAAATACTGTACTGGCGACCCCACAATAGGGATAAAACTTTTTTGCAGAAGAGAGTTTAATAAGACTCGTGGCCACTCATTACAATTAGAAGAAAAGAGGTTTAACCTTAAACTACGTAGAGGGTTCTTTACTGTAAGAGCGGCAAGGATGTGGAATTCCCTTCCACAGGCGGTGGTCTCAGCGGGGAGCATTGATAGCTTCAAGAAACTATTAGATAATCACCTGAATGACCGCAATATACAGGGATATGTAAGGTAATACTGACACATAATCACACAAATAGGTTGGACTTATTTATTTTATTTATTTATTTCAGGTACTTATATAGCGCCATCAATTTACGCAGCGCTTTACATATACATTGTACATTCACATCAGTCCCTACCCTCAAGGAGCTTACAATCTAAGGTCCCTAACTCACATTCATACATACTAGGGACAATTTAGACAGGATCCAATTAACCTACCAGCATGTCTTTGGAGTGTGGGAGGAAACCGGAGTACCCGGAGGACACCCACGCAGGCACAGGGAGAACATGCAAACTCCAAGCAGGTAGTGTCGTGGTTGGGATTCGAACCAGTGACCCTTCTTACTGCTAGGCGAGAGTGCTACCACTGCACCACTGTGACTTGATGGACTTGTGTCTTTTTTCAACCTCACCTACTATGTAACTATGTAACTATGTAACTATAATTAGCTCATGCTCATGTTAGAGGAGGTTCCAACGGCATATAAAGTCTTGTAATTCTGGTTCTGAATAAACAGTTCTTGGTAGCAAAAAGCAAGTGTTGCCTTGTTTGTGCTCAGAGAGGTTGAGATACCTGTATACAGACTGGAAGGAAGTGGTATATGACGGAAGCACTCAAGCGGAGTGTGGGACGTTCCTGGACAGGTCCCTCCGCCCCGGCCCGCGGGTGGAGGCTCCCAGACGAGTAACACCGCATGCGGGTCCCTTCGCCCCCCGGGGGCGGCCTCCGGGCCGCGGGTGGAGGCTCCCAGACGAGTACCATCGCAAGGGGGTCCCTCCGCCCCCGGGGGCAGCCTACGGGCCGCGGGTGGAGGCTCCCAGAGGAGTACCACCGCAAGGGGGTCCCTCCGCCCCCGGGGGTGGCCTCCGGGCCCCAGGTGGAGGCTCCCAGAGGAGTACCACCGCAAGGGGGTCCCTCCACCCCCGGGGGCGGCCTCCAGGCCGCGGGTGGAGGCTCCCAGATGAGTACCACCGCATGCGGGTCCCTCCTCCCCCGGGAGCGGCCTCCGGGCCGCGGGTGGAGGCTCCCAGAGGTGTACCACCGCAAGGGGGTCCCTCCGCCCCCGGGGGCAGCCTCCGGGCCCCAGGTGGAGGCTCCCAGAGGAGTACCACCGCAAGAGGGTCCCTCCGCCCCCGGGGGTGGCCTCCGGTCCGCGGGTTGAGGCTCCCAGAGGAGTACCACTGCAAGGGGGTCCCTCCGCCCCCGGGGGTGGTCTCCGGGCCGCGGGTGGAGGCTCCCAGAGGAGTACAACTGCAAGGGGGTCCCTCCACCCCCGGGGGCGGCCTCCGGGCCGCAGGTGGAGGCTCCCAGAGGAGTACCACTGCAAGGGGGTCCCTCCGCCCCCAGGGGCGGCCTCCGGGCCCCAGGTGGGGGCTCCCAGAGGAGTACCACTGCAAGGGGGTCCCTCCGCCCCCGGGGGCGCCCTCCAGGCCGCGGGTGGAGGCTCCCAAAAGAGTACCACCGCAAGGGGGTCCCTCCGCCCTCAGGGGCGGCCTCCGAGCCGCGGGTGGAGGCTCCTAGACGAGTACCACCGCAAGGGGGTCCCTCCGCCCCCGGGGGCATCCTCCAGGCCACTGGTGGAGGCTCCCAGATGAGTACCACCGCAAGGGGGTCCATCCGCCTCTGGGGGTGTCCTCCACGCCACGGGTGGAGGCTACCAGACGAGTACCACCGCAAGGGGGTCCCTCCACCCCCGGGGGCACCCTCCAGGCCGCAGGTGGAGGCTCCCAGGCGAGTACCACCGCAAGGGGGTCCCTCCGCCCCCGGGGGCGTCCTCCAGGCCGCTGGTGGAGGCTCCCAGACAAATACCACCGCAAGGGGGTTCCTCCGGGGGCGTCCTCCAGGCCGCGGGTGGAGGCTCCCAGATGAGTACCACCGCAAGGGGGTCCCTCCGCCCCCGTGGGCGGCCTCCGGGCCGTGGGTGGAGGCTCCCAGAGGAGTACCACTTGCAAAGGGGTCCCTCCGGGCCGCAGGTGGAGGCTCCCAGAGAAGTACCACCGCAAGGAGGTCCCTCCGCCCCCGGGGGCAGCCTCTGGGCCGCGGGTGGCGGCTCCCAGAGAAGTGCCACCGCAAGGGGGTCCCTCCGCCCCCGGGGGCGGCCTCCGGGCCGTGGGTGGTGGCTCCCAGAGGAGTAACACCGCAAGGGGGTCCCTCCGCCCCCGGGGTCGGCCTCCGGGCCGCGGGTGGAGGCTCCCAGAGGAGTACCACCGCAAGAGGGTCCCTCCGCCCCCGGGGCGGCCTCCGGGCCGCGGGTGGAGGCTCCCAGAAGAGTACCACTGCATAGGTGTCCCTCCGCCTCCGGGGGCTTCCTCCGGGCCGCGGGTGGAGGCTCCCAGGCGAGTACCACCGCAAGTGGGTCCCTCCGCCCCCGGGCCATGGGTGGAGGCTCCCAGATGAGTACCACCACATGCGGGTCCCTCCACCCCCGGGGGCGGCCTCCGGGCCATGGATGGAGTCTCCCAGAGGAGTACCACCGCAAGGGGGTCCCTCCGCCCCCAGGGGCGGCCTCCGAGCCGCGGGTGGAGGCTCCTAGACGAGTACCACCGCAAGGGGGTCCCTCCGCCCCCGGGGGCATCCTCCAGGCCACTGGTGGAGGCTCCCAGGCGAGTACCACCGCAAGGGGGTCCCTCCGCCCCCGGGGGCGTCCTCCAGGCCGCTGGTGGAGGCTCCCAGACAAATACCACCGCAAGGGGGTTCCTCCGGGGGCGTCCTCCAGGCCGCGGGTGGAGGCTCCCAGACGAGTACCACCGCAAGGGGGTCCCTCCGCCCCCATGGGCAGCCTCTGGGCCGTGGGTGGAGGCTCCCAGAGGAGTACCACTTGCAAAGGGGTCCCTCCGGGCCGCGGGTGGAGGCTCCAAGAGGAGTACCACCGCAAGGAGGTCCCTCCGCCCCCAGGGGCAGCCTCTGGGCCGCGGGTGGCGGCTCCCAGAGAAGTGCCACCGCAAGGGGGTCCCTCCGCCCCCGGGGGCGGCCTCCGGGCCATGGGTGGAGGCTCCCAGAGGAGTAACACCGCAAGGGGGTCCCTCCGCCCCCGGGGTCGGCCTCCGGGCCGCGGGTGGAGGCTCCCAGAGGAGTACCACCGCAAGAGGGTCCCTCCGCCCCCGGGGCGGCCTCCGGGCCGTGGGTGGAGGCTCCCAGAAGAGTACCACCGCATAGGTGTCCCTCCGCCTCCGGGGGCTTCCTCCGGGCCGCGAGTGGAGGCTCCCAGGCGAGTACCACCGCAAGTGGGTCCCTCCGCCCCCGGGCCATGGGTGGAGGCTCCCAGATGAGTACCACCACATGCGGGTCCCTCCACCCCCGGGGGCGGCCTCCGGGCCACGGATGGAGTCTCCCAGAGGAGTACCACCGCAAGGGGGTCCCTCCGCCCCGGGGGTGGCCTCCGGGCCCCAGGTGGAGGCTCCCAGAGGAGTACCCCCGCAAGGGGGTCCCTCCGCCCCCGGGGGCGGCCTCCGGGCCGCGGGTGGAGGCTCCCAGATGAGTACCACCGCATGCGGGTCCCTCCTCCCCCGGGAGCGGCCTCCGGGCCGCGGGTGGAGGCTCCCAGAAGAGTACCACCGCATAGGTGTCCCTCCGCCTCCGGGGGCTTTCTCCGGGCCGCGGGTGGAGGCTCCCAGGCGAGTACCACCGCAAGTGGGTCCCTCCGCCCCCGGGCCGTGGGTGGAGACTCCCAGACGAGTACCACCGCAAGGGGGTCCATCCGCCTCTGGGGTCGTCCTCCATGCCGCGGGTGGAGGCTACCAGACGAGTTCCACCGCAAGGGGATCCCTCCGCCCCCGGGGGCACCCTCCACGCCGTGGGTGGAGGCTCCCAGACGAGTACCACCGCAAGGGGGTCCCTCCGCATCCGGGGGCGGCCTCCAGGCCGTGGTTGGAGGCTCCCAGATGAGTACCACCGCAAGGGGGTCCCTCCGCCCCGGGGGCGTCCTCCAGGCCGCTGGTGGAGGCTCCCAGACGAATACCACCGCAAGGGGGTTCCTCCGGGGGCGTCCTCCAGGCCGCGGGTGGAGGCTCCCAGACGAGTACCACCACAAGGGGGTCCCTCCGCCCCCAGGGGTGGCCTCCGGGCCGTGGGTGGAGGCTCCCAGAGGAGTACCACTTGCAAAAGGGTCTCTCCGGGCCGCGGGTGGAGGCTCCCAGAGGAGTACCACCGCAAGGAGGTCCCTCCGCCCCCAGGGGCAGCCTCCGGGCCGCGGGTGGCGGCTCCTAGAGAAGTGCCACCGCAAGGGGGTCCCTCCGCCCCCGGGGGTGGCCTCCAGGCCGCGGGTGGAGGCTCCCAGAGGAGTACCACCGCAAGTGGGTCCCTCCGCCCCCGGGGCGGCCTCCGGGCTGCGGGTGGAGGCTCCCAGAAGAGTACCACCGCATAGGTGTCCCTCCGCCTCCGGGGGCTTCCTCCGGGCTGTGGGTGGAGGCTCCCAGGCGAGTACCACCGCAAGTGGGTCCCTCCGCCCCCGGGCCGTGGGTGGAGGCTCCCAGATGAGTACCACCGCATGCAGGTCCCTCCGCCCCCGGGGGCGGCCTCCGGGCCACGGATGGAGGCTCCCAGAGGAGTACCACCGCAAGGGGGTCCCTCCGCCCCCGGGGGTGGCCACCGGGCCCCAGGTGGAGGCTCCCAGAGGAGTACCACCGCAAGGGGGTCCCTCCGCCCCCGGGGGCGGGCTCCGGGTCGTGGGTGGAGGCTCCCAGATGAGTACCACTGCATGCGGGTCCCTCCTCCCCCGGGAGCGGCCTCCGGGCCGTGGGTGGAGGCTCCCAGATGAGTACCACCGCAAGGGGTCCCTGCGCCCCTGGGGGCGGCCTCCGGGCCGCAGGTGGAGGCTCCCAGAGGAGTACCACCGCAAGGGGGTCCCTCCGCCTTCGGGGGCGGCCTCCGGGCCCCAGGTGGAGGCTCCCAAAGGAGTACCACCGCAAGAGGGTCCCTGCGCCCCCGGGGGCGGCCTCCAGGCCGCGGGTGGAGGCTCCCAGGCGAGTACCACCGCGAGGGGGTCCCTCCGCCCCCGGGCCGTGGGTGGAGGCTCCCAGAGGAGTACCACCGCGCGGGGGTCCCTCCGCCCCCGGGGGGCGGCCTCCGGGCCGCGGGTGGAGGCTCCCAGAGGAGTACCACTGCGAGGGGGAGCCTCCGCCGCCGGGGCAGCCTCCGGGCCGCGGGTGGAGGCTCCCAGGCGAGTACCACCGCGAGGGGGTCCCTTCGCCCCCGGGGGCAGCCTCCGGGCCGCAGGTGGAGGCTCCCAGATGAGTGCCACCGCAAGGGGGTCCTTCTGCCCCCGGGGGCGGCCTCCGGGCCGTGGGGGAGGCTCCCAGGGGAGTACCACCGCAAGGGGCTCCCTCCGCCCTCTGGGGGTGGCCTCCGGGCCGCGGGTGGAGGCTCCCAGAGGAGTACCACTTGCAAAGGGGTCCCTCCGGGCCGCGGGTGGAGGCTCCCAGAGGAGTACCACCGCAAGGAGGTCCCTCCGCCCCCGGGGGCAGCCTCCGTGCCGCGGGTAGAGGCTCCCAGAGGAGTGCCACCGCAAGGGGGTCCTTCTGCCCCCGGGGGCGGCCTCCGGGCCGTGGGTGGAGGCTCCCAGGGGAGTACCACCGCAAGGGGCTCCCTCCGCCCTCTGGGGGTGACCTCCGGGCCGCGGGTGGAGGCTCCCAGAGGAGTACCACTTGCAAAGGGGTCCCTCCGGGCCGCGGGTGGAGGCTCCCAGAGGAGTACCACCGCAAGGAGGTCCCTCCGCCCCCGGGGGCAGCCTCCGTGCCGCGGGTAGAGGCTCCCAGAGGAGTGCCACCGCAAGGGGGTCCCTCCGCCCATGGGGCGGCCTCCGGGCCGTGGGTGGAGGCTCCCAGAGGAGTACCACAGCAAGGGGGTCCCTCCGCCCCCGGGGCAGCCACTGGGCCTTTGGTTTAGGCTCCCAGAGGAGTACCACCGCAAGGGTGTCCCTCCGCCTCCGGGGGCGTCCTCTGGGCCGCGGGTGGAGGCTCCCAGACGAGTACCTCCGCAAGGGGGTCCCTCCGCCTCTGGGGGCGTCCTCCAGGCCGCGGGTGGAGGCTCCCAGAAGAGTACCACCGCAAGGGGGTTCCTCCGCACCCAGGGGCGGCCTCCAGGCCGCGGGTGGAGGCTCCCAGACGAGTACCACCGCACGGGGTCCCTCCACCCCGGGGGGCGTCCTCCAGGCCGCTGGTGGAGGCTCCCAGATGAGTTCCACCGCAAGGGGGTCCCTCCACCCTGGGGCGGCCTCCAGGCCGCGGGTAAAGGCTCCCAGAGGAGTACCACCGCAAGGGGGTCCCTCCGCCCCCGGGGGCGGTCGCGGGTGGAGGCTCCCAGAGGAGTACCACCGCAAGGGGGTCCCTCCGCCCCCGGGGGCGGCCTCCGGGCCATGGGTGGAGGCTCCCAGAGGAGTATCACCGCAGGGGGGGTCCCTCCGCCCCCGGGGGCAGCCTCCGGGCCGCGGGTGGAGGCTCCCAGACGAGTACCACCGCAATGGGGGCCCTCCGCCCCCGGGGGCGGCCTCCGGGCCGCGGGTGGAGGCTCCCAGAGGAGTACCACCGCAAGGGGGTCCCTCCGCCCGCGAGGGCGGCCTCCGGGCCGCGGGTGGAGGCTCCCAGACGAGTACCACTGCAAGGGGGTCTCTCCACCCCGGGGGCGGCCTCCAGTCCGCGGGTGAAGGCTCCCAGAGGAGTACCGCCGCAAGGGGGTCCCTCCGCCCCTGGGGGCGGCCGCGGGTGGAGGCTCCCAGAGGAGTACCACCGCAAGGGGGTCCCTCCGCCCCCGGAGGCGGCCTCCGGGCCGCGGGTGGAGGCTCCCAGACGAGTACCACCGCAAGGGGGTCCCTCCGCCCCCGGGGGCGGCCTCCGAGCCACGGGTGGAGGCTCCCAGACGAGTCCCACCACAAGGGGGTCCCTCCGCCCCCGGGGGCGGCCTCCGGGCCGCGGGTGGAGGCTCCCAGATGAGTACCACCGCAAGGGGGTCCCTCCGCCCCGGGGGCGGCCTCCGGGCCGCGGGTGGAGGCTCCCAGATGAGTGCCACCGCAAGGGGATCCCTCCCCCCGGGGGCGGCCTCTAGGCCGCGGGTGGAGGCTCCTAAACAAGTGCCTCCGCAAGGGGGTCCCTCCGCCCCAGGGGCGGCCTCTAGGCCGCGGGTGGAGGCCCCCAGATGAGTGCCACCGCAAGGGGGTCCCTCCGCCCCGGGGGCAGCCTCTAGGCCACTGGTGTTGGCCCCCAGACGAGTGCCACCGCAAGGGAGTCCCTCCGCCCTGGGGGCGGCCTCTAGGCCGCGGGTGGAGGCTCCCAGACGAGTACCACCGCAAGGGGGTCCCTCCGCCCCGGGGGCGGCCTGTAGGCCGCGGGTGGAGGCTCCCAGACGAGTACCACCGCAAGGGGGTCCCTCCGCCCCGGGGGCGGCCTGTAGGCCGCGGGTGGAGGCTCCCAGACGAGTACCACCGCAAGGGGGTCCCTCCGCCCCGGGGGCGGCCTCTAGGCCGCGGGTGGAGGCTCCCAGATGAGTACCACCGCAAGGGGGTTCCTCCGCCCCGGGGGCAGCCTCTAGGCCATGGGTGGAGGCTCCCAGACAAGTACCACCGCAAGGGGGTCCCTCCGCCCCGGGGGCGGCCTCTCGGCCGCGGGGGGAGGCTCCCAGACGAGTACCACCGCAAGGGGGTCCCTCCGCCCCGGGGGCGGCCTCTAGGCCCTGGGTGGAGGCTCCCAGACGAGTACAACCGCAAGGGGGTCCCTCCACCCTGGGGCGGTCTCTAGGCCGCGGGTGGAGGCTCCCAGACAAGTACCACCGCACGGGAGTCCCTCCACCCCGGGGCGGCCTCTAGGCCGCAGGTGGAGGCTCCCAGACAAGTACCACCGCACAGGAGTCCCTCCACCCCGGGGCTGCCTCTAGGCCGCGGGTGGAGGCTCCCAGACAAGTACCACCGCACGGGAGTCCCTCCACCCCGGGGCGGCCTCTAGGCCGCGGGTGGAGGCCCCCAGATGAGTGCCACCGCAAGGGGGTCCCTCCGCCCCGGGGGCAGCCTCTAGGCCGCGGGTGGTGGCCCCCAGACGAGTGCCACCGCAAGGGAGTCCCTCCGCCCTGGGGGCGGCCTCTAGGCCGCGGGTGGAGGCTCCCAGACGAGTACCACCGCAAGGGGGTCCCTCCGCCCCGTGGGCGGCCTGTAGGCCGCGGGTGGAGGCTCCCAGACGAGTACCACCGCAAGGGGGTCCCTCCGCCCCGGGGGCGGCCTCTAGGCCGTGGGTGGAGGCTCCCAGACGAGTACCACCGCAAGGGGGTCCCTCCGCCCCGGGGGCGGCCTCTAGGCCGCGGGTGGAGGCTCCCAGACGAGTACCACCGCAAGGGGGTTCCTCCGCCCCGGGGGCAGCCTCTAGGCCGCGGGTGGAGGCTCCCAGACAAGTACCACCGCAAGGGGGTCCCTCCGCCCCGGGGGCGGCCTCTAGGCCGCGGGGGGAGGCTCCCAGACGAGTACCACCGCAAGGGGGTCCCTCCGCCCCGGGGGCGGCCTCTAGGCCGCGGGTGGAGGCTCCCAGACGAGTACCACCACAAGGGGGTCCCTCCGCCCCGGGGGCGGCCTCTAGGCCCTGGGTGGAGGCTCCCAGATGAGTACCACCGCAAGGGGGTCCCTCCACCCTGGGGCGGCCTCTAAGCCGCGGGTGGAGGCTCCCAGACAAGTACCACCGCACGGGAGTCCCTCCACCCCGGGGCGGCCTCTAGGCCGCAGGTGGAGGCTCCCAGACAAGTACCACCGCACGGGAGTCCCTCCACCCCGGGGCTGCCTCTAGGCCGCGGGTGGAGGCTCCCAGACAAGTACCACCGCACGGGAGTCCCTCCACCCCGGGGCGGCCTCTAGGCTGCGGGTGGAGGCTCCCAGGCAATTACCACCGAAAAGGAGTCCCTTCACCCTGACATGGGTGGAGGCTCCCCAACAATTACCACCGAAAAGGAGTCCCTTCACCCTGATGTAGGCTCTAGCTTGCAGATGAAGTCACCCAGGCAATAACCACCGAAAAGGAGTCCCTTCACCCTGACGTGGCCTCTAGTTGTCGGGTGGAGGCTCCCAGACAATTACTACCGAAAAGGAGTCCCTTCACCCAGACGCGGGCTCTAGCTCGCAAGTGAAGGCTTCCAGACAATTACCACCGAAAAGGAGTCCCTTCACCCTGATGCGGGCTCTAGCTCGCGGGTGGATGCTCCCAGACATTCACCACCGAAAAGAAGTCCCTTCACCCGTACACGGGTGGAGGCTCCCAGACAATTACCACCGAAAAGGAGTCCCTTCACCCTGAGGCGGGCTCTAGCTCAGGGGTGGAGGCTCCCTGACAATTACCACCAAAAATTAGTCCCTTCACCCTGACGTGCCCTCTAGCTCACGGGTGGAAGCTCCCAGACAATAACCACCGAAAAGGAATCCCTTCATTCTGACCTAGCCTCTAGCTCTCAGGTGAAGGCTCCCAGACCATTACCATCGAAAAAGGAGAGGCATTGGCTGGCTATAGGGGGTGGAGGAGGCCGGATTTTATTTTTGTTGCAACACTAAACAATGACCGTAGTTTTCTGTAAAAATCAATACAGACTACCCCTTTTTAATGGAACTGTTTAGGGCTGAAACAACTAATCGATTATGAAATTAATCGATTACTATTTTCATAATCGATTAATCGGCCAGTAACATAATGGGGTTAAAAAAAATTAAAATAAGCCCTTTATAGTACACAAAGAGCAAATATTCGCTACTGTAAATATTACTTTCACAGTTCTACAGTAAAAAAGAACCCCTTACAGTAGTGAGTATCTGTTTTTCTTTGTACTATAAAGGGCTAATTTTAGTTTTTTTTAACCCCATTATGTTACTAAACGTCTTAGACCTGGTTCACATCTATGTGTTTAGGTCTTTTTGCAGAAACGCACTACAGTCCATTTACATGGTTTCCTATGGGACACGTTCACATCTATGCTTTTTTCAGCCGCTGCATATTTGGAAAGGGTCAGGGATTTTTTTTTAATGCAAAACGGTGCTTTTTTTGGTTCAATATACTTCAATGGAAAAGCTGCAGAAAAGCATGTAATTTTTGCAGCAGTTTTTGTAATCTTCCCAACAACAAATTGGCCAAAAATAAATGCAAAAACGCAAATCGCAGCACAATCACATGCGCAAAAGTCAAAACGCACAGCAAAAAGCACTGCAGAAACAGTTTAAAACCAAACTGCATAGGTGTGTACCGATGCTGGCCAGACTGATCAATTTTTAGACGAAATTTTCAAATGAAAAATCTTTGTACATTCGCTGAATGAAAGAATGTTGTTTGAAATTTTCACTTGGTTTTTAACCACTTGCCGACCGCCTAACACAAATATACTGCGGCAGAATGGCACGGGCAGGCAAAATCACGTACCTGGTACATGATCTGCCTCCCGCGGGCGGGGGACGCATCGCGCCCCCCCCCCCATGCCCGAGGCGGTCGGCTTCGTTAGGGGAGCGATACAGGTTGAGGGGGAAGCCACTCATTCGTGGTCACCCCCTCGCGATTGCTCCCCACTAATGAAAATCTTCCTCTGCTGCTGTAATGTAAACAGCGGCAGAGGAAGTGATGTCATCTCTCTTCCAGCCGGTCTTTTCGTTCCAGCGCTGAGGAGAGAAGACATCAAGTAAGTTTGCTCCAATACTACACTAACAGTAGAACACACAGGCACACTTTTCACCCCCCATCACCCCCCGATGACCCCCCTGTACCCCCTGTCACAGTGACACCAATAGCAGTTTTTTTTTTTGCATTGGTGTCAGTTTGTGACAGTTATAAGTAGTAGGGCAGTTAGGGTTAGCCCCCTTTAGGTCTAGGGTACCCCGCTATCCCCCCTAATAAAGTTTTAACCCCTTGATCACCACCCGTCTCGTATTAGTGTCACAGGTGACGCTAGTTAGGGAGGTAAGTATATAGGTTCGCCGTCAGCGTTTTATAACGCCAGGGACCCCCATATACTACCTAATAAAGGTTTTAACCCCCTGATTGCCCCCTAGTTAACCCTTCCACCAGTGATCACCATATAAGTGTTACGGGTGACGCTGGTTAGTATGTTTATTATAGTTTCAGGGCACCCGCCGTTTATTACCTTCTAGAGGTTTAACCCCCTAAATCGCCCGGCGGTGATATAAGTTAAGTTTTAGGGTCTGATAAGGTCTACGTCGCCCCAGGCAGCGTCAGGTTAGCGCCAGTACTGCTAACACCCACGCACGCAGCATACACCTCCCTTAGTGGTATAGTATCTGAATGGATCAATATCTGATCCGATCAGATCTATACTAGCGTCCCCAGCAGTTTAGGGTTCCCAAAAACGCAGCATTAGTGGGATCAGCCCAGATACCTGCTAGCACCTGCATTTTCCCCCTTAGCCCAGCCCACCCAAGTGCAGTATCGATCGATCACTGTCACTTACAAAACACTAAACACACATAACTGCAGCGTTCGCAGAGTCGGGCCTGATCCCTGCGATCGCTAACAGTTTTTGTTGGTAGCATTTTGATACAGTCGCTAACAGTTTATGAGCTTTTTTTTTACCTGTGAGTCTCACTAGTGTACCACTAAATTTAGAGCCCAAAATGGCTCGAAATCGAAGGTACACTAGTGAAGAGGCCTACACGTTTCTGAGCATGACAGATAGTGAAGAGGAAAGTCACTCATCTGTCAGATTCAGGCTCAGAATACGATCCTGTAGAGGACAGCGGCTCCATGACAGATAACTCTGACGACGGAGTTGTGGTCCCTGCCAAGGTCAGGCGTACCAGACCCCGAACTTCTTCTTCTGTCCTTGATGTGCAAGAACCACAGGTCCCTCGTATGAAGCAGAGAAGTACTAGCGCCGCTATTCCTTCTGGTGAACTGGCAAGCACCAGCGGCCTAGTACACTCTGGTCGTACATCCAGCACTGCAGTATCACGTGGTGACGTGGCGAGTCCCATAAGTGCAGTTCAAGCTGGTGAGGTGGCAAGCACAAGTAGTGTCCCGCTGCTACCAAGAAGACGAACACAGGCCCATCGTGTCCATAGTGCACATCCTGCTGCATTCGCCAATCCGAATTGGGAACCCACCACTTCTGCAGCACCTGTACTTTCCCCATTCACTGGCCAACCCGGCATTCAGGTGGAAACAGTTGATTTTAAGTCACTGGATTTTTATTCGCTGTTTTTCACTGAAGATCTCTATAGATCTATTGTGGACCAAAGCAATTTGTACGCTGGTCAACACATCGCCACTATTCCCCAGTCCTCCCTTGCCAGAGATTGGAAACCAATTACGGTTTCCGAATTTAAGCTCTTTCTGGGCCTTTCCCTCAACATGGGCATAACTAAAAAGAGTGAGTTGCGGTCATATTGGTCCACTGACCCAATTCACCATATGCCCTTGTTCTCTGCCTCCATGACCAGGACACGATACGAGCAGATTTTGCGGTTCATGCACTTCAACAACAATGAACTCTGTCGTCCTCGTGGAGACCCTGAATATGATCGGCTCTACAAAATTCGGCCCCTCGTAAACCACTTCAACCAACGTTTTGCAGACTTGTTTACTCCCCATCAAGTTGTCTGCGTTACTGAGTCCCTGATTACGTTTTCTGGCCGCTTGTCATTCAAACAGTACCTTCCCAGCAAGCGTGCCAGATACGGGGTCAAGATGTATAAGCTCTGTGACAGGGCCACAGGCTATACATGTAGTTTTATGGTTTACGAGGGAAAAGATAGTCACGTAGAGCCAAAAAACTGCCCTGACTACATAGGAAGCGCTGGCAAGATTTTGTGGGACTTGGTGTCACCCTTATTCGGAAAGGGGTACCACTTGTACGTGGACAATTATTACACGTGCGTGCCACTTTTAGTCACCTTTTTGATCATCAGATTGGAGCGTGTGGCACCGTGCGACCTAAACGCCGGGGCTTTCCCCAGCGGCTTTTAGATTCCCCTCTTAGGCTGGGGGAGAGAGCCTGCTTGCAATGTAATAATTTGCTCTTTATGAAGTGGAGGGATAATAAGAATGTTTTCGTTCTTACCCCCCTTCATGCAGACACGACGGCCCAAATTCCTGCGGCGACTGGTGTTGTGGAGAAACCCCTCTGTGTCCACAAATATAACCTTAACATGGGAGGGGTGGACCTCAACGACCAGTTGTTGGCGCCTTGCCTAGTTGCCCGTAAGGCCAGACGCTGGTACAAAAAAGTGTCTGTTTATTTCAATTGGCTTTGCTGAATGCTTATGTGCTATACAGAGCTTCAGGACGGACTGGATCCTTCCTTAAATTCCAGGAAGAGATCGTCAGAGCCCTTCTGTCTCCAGACGGTGCTCCACCTCACCTTCCCCAACCAAATGCAGTAAGCTGGCTGCATGAGAGGCATTTTCTTTATGTCCTCCCGAGTACCCCTACCCAACGAGCCCCCCAAAAAGAATGGCATGTCTAGAGCAAGCGCGGATATAGGCATGACACCCGATATTATTGTCCCTCCTGTCCTGACAATCCTGGTCTTTGCATTGGTGAATGTTTTGAACGCTACTATACACTAGTTGAGTATTAGCGTAGGGTACAGCACTGCACAGACTAGGACACACTTTCACAGGGTCTCCCAAGATGCCATCGCATTTTGAGAGACCCAAACCTGGTACCAGTTACAAGTTAAGGTTACAAAAAAAAAAGGTGTCCGACTTCCGGTATGTGAGGATGCTTTTCTCCAGAGCTCCGACCGCGTTAACATCCTGACAAATCCTGATGACCTGTAGGTTGTACTATTTCACCCCAAAATAACCAGAAAGGATAGCGGAACACCTCAGGCACCCAGAGATGGTGAAATACGGACCGAGTGTGGAACCTACGCCCGCAGAGAAGCTGGCGAAATATGCACATGAGGATTCCCAAGATGGCGCCCGGCTGGGGAGAGCGCGGCCAAGTACAGCAGCCCAGCCAGATCGTGAGTGGACCGAGGGGGATAGAGACTGGCTGGATCCGACCGACCCGCTGGCTCGTCCCCTTCCCTCTCCAGGATCGGAATTTGAGGAGAGCGGCTCCGGTACTCAGGGCGGTGAGCCGACGCTGTTACAAATCATGGACACCATTAAGAGCTGCCATGCGGCCTTATCCTCACAAATTGAAACTATCAGAGTGGACTTTGCACTGCTCAAAGATGATGTGCAGAAGGTAAGGCAAAGGGTCACTCAAACGGAACACAGGATCAGTGCAGTGGAAGACGATCTTAACCCCCTATTACTACAAGTCAGAGACCTGTCGGCGGACAACAAATCCCAGGAAGCCAAACTTGGAGACATAGAAGACAGGCTAAGAAGGAACAACCTTCGGTTCTTGGGATTCCCGGAAGGGGGGACAGGGAGTTCAGATCAATCACCTTGATCGCAAAGTTTTTTTTTGTTCTTTTTTTTTCTTTTTGGTTTTGGCGTTTTTTAATGCAACTGCAGGGCACCTTACATGTTTACTGCTGCTTAAGCAATGGAAAGAAAGGTTTCAGGAAAAAAGTCTATATCTGCATTCACGATTATGGTATCAATTAATTGCACTCATAGATAAGAAATATATACTCACATGTTACTCTAGGGGGAAAGAATTAGAGGATAAGTGTGTTAAGCACTCCCGTGGGGGTGGACCTGATGGGTCAATATCGCTCCACAAACCAAATTCTGTTATTATTATACTTTGTTTCTACCATGATGCAGTCCCTTAATATCCTCTCGTGGAATGTGAGAGGACTCAATTCTAAAATTAAGAGAGCCCTAGTATTTAAATATATCCTAAAGCGAAGGCCACATATTATATTCCTCCAGGAATCACATTTACTAGGGTCCAAAACGCTAGCCCTTCATAAGGCTTTTGTAGGTAGAGCATTTCACTCTACGTATTCCAGTTACGCCAGGGGGGTATCTGTGCTATGGCTAAGTCCCTTCTCTATACCGTTAAAACGGTTAAATTGGATCATATGGGTAGATATGTGGCCCTCGCTATAATTATTAATAACCAACCATATACCTTGGTGGCAGTATATATACCACCTCCATTTACAATTAAGGTATGGGAGGGGATGATGGCTGAGGTATTACAAATGGCGGAAGGTCCAATAATTCTGGCGGGGGATCTAAATGCTGTGTTATCCACGGAAAAGGATAGGTTTAAGATGGCTGCAGTAGGAGGATCACCACTAGAGGCCTGTGTGAAACCTTATGACTTGGTAGAGGCATGGAGGTGGAAACACCCTGATGATAAAGAATACTCCTGTTTCCCCCCCACCTTTAATACACTTTCAAGGATAGATTTGTGCTTTGTGTCCAGGGACCTGTTGCCAAGGGTGTTGGATGTTCAATACCTGCCGAGGGCCATCTCGGATCACTCTCCCATGCTTCTCTCCATAGATATGGAGAAACCAAGGGGCTATGTGGTGTGGAGGTTAACTCCCTTGTGGCTTGAGGAGGAGTGCTTTGAGAGGTCCACTGCAACATCCATTAATAATTTTTGGTTAAAAAACAAGAAAGAGGTCCCGATTGGGGTCACATGGGATGCATTCAAAGCCACACTCTGGGGATCCATCTCAGGATTAGTTAAACAATTGCAGTCAGATAAAGGATGGAAGGTTAGAGAGGCGGAACAAGCGGCCACTGAGTCTGAAGTAGACTACATTAAAAACCCCAACTTAGACACCCATAGGATATGGAGGGAGAATATCAGAAAATTAGACTTGGTGCTGATTGAAAAAACTCAGAAAAAATTACTTTACCAAACACAAAGGATTTTTGAATTTGGAGATAAAAACAGCAGACTAATGGCGTATCTGGCGCATTCTCAGCAAGCTCCAACTTCTATCCCAAGAATATGTGACACGAATGGTAAAATCTGTACATCACATGATGATGTCGCAAATGCATTTTTGTTATTTTATAAAGATCTTTATGCGTCGAGGGTAGACTATGGGTTGGAGGAGGTACGGACGTATCTTGCCCCAATACCCCTGACAGAACTTACAGAGGAGGTAGTAGAGGAACTGGATGGTCAGTTTACAATAGAAGAAGTACTGTCAGCTATAAAGTCCCTGAAACCTAACAAGACCCCTGGACTGGATGGTTTCCCAGTCGAGTGGTATGGAGCATATGCGGAAACTTTGGCCCCTAGGCTAGTTGAGATGTACGAAGATGCCTTTGATAAAGGTATTTTACCAGAATCCACGAGAGAAGCACTGATAGTGCTGATTCCCAAGCCGCACAAGGACCATGATTTATGCGAATCATATAGGCCTATATCCCTTAGTAATGTTGACGCAAAAATTCTAGCTAAAATCCTAGCGAAATGACTGAATAAGGTGATAGCATCTATTATTCATCCTGATCAGACAGGATTCATTCCTGAGAGATCGACTGCCATAAATTTGAGACGGCTCTATACCATACTACAATCAAAAGGCCCTACTCCTGATACTCGGGTGGTGGTGTCACTCGACACCCATAAGGCGTTTGATTCGATAGAATGGCCATACCTCATAGCGGTCCTTGAGCGGATGGGTTTCGGCCCAAGATTTGTAAAATGGGTCAGACTCCTATATGCGGAACCTCGGGCTAGATTACGTGTCAATAACTCTATTACGGGGCTCTTTAACATACCTAGGGGCACACGGCAAGGGTGCCCTTTATCGCCCCTGCTGTTTGCCCTGGCAATAGAGCCGTTGGCGGCACTGCTGAGGGCGGATGAACAGATCAAGGGATGTATGATTAACGATAGGGAGGAAAAAACATCATTGTACGCAGATGATATGCTTTTATACTTAGAGGAGGCTGAGGGGTCACTACCCATAGCATTAGACAGAATATCTGACTTTTGGAGATATTCTGGGTTCAAAGTGAACTGGAGTAAATCCGTAATACTCCCCTTTGACTCTGCATATGTTCCGACGCTCCCTCAGGGGATATCATTATCCGTGGTCTCCAGGTTTCGTTACCTGGGAGTTGAGATACAATTACCGATAAACTCGTATGTGTCGATTAACTTGGTGCCGGTGTGGCAGCGACTGAAGGAGAGTGCACAGACCTGGGCTAAGTTACCTCTAAGCCTTTTAGGGCGAATCAATATATTTAAAATGATTTACCTGCCCAGGTTTTTGTACCTACTTTGGCACGCACCGGTATATATTCCTAAGAAATGGTTTATAGAAATAAATAAGACACTTGTCACATTTCTGTGGGGACCTAAACCTGCCAGAATATCTATGGAGACACTTCACTTACCCATAAGGTCAGGCGGGCTGGCTTTACCAAACATAAGATATTATTACCTAGCTGCCCAACTAACACATGTACACTGGTGGGGCTTCCCGCAGATGAACATAGCATCAGTGGCCACTCAAGCGGCCCAGGTTCATTCGTATGAAGCTCTGATCAATGTCCTTTTTAGAAATGGGCCATACCCAAACAAGGGCTCTGATATTTTGAAACTCTCATATAAAATATTTCATATATGTAATAAGTTAATAGGGGGATCTAGCTTGGCAGAGTCTCCTAATGCGCCGCTGTGGCATAACCCTCAGCTCTCAGAAATAGCCAAGGTTCCGGATGGAACATGTTGGGCCGTTTACGAGATAAAATATGCACATCAACTGTTTAGGAATGGAATCTTCAGATCCTTTATAGATCTGAAGACTGAATACAACATACCTAACACTTTTTTTTTTTTAGATATCTACAGTTGAGACATGCCGTTAGGGCTCAATATGGCGGGGTTGAGGTAAATCTCTACCCATCAGCAATGGAAAAACTTATTGCTGAAGCCGATCACTCAAAATTGATCTCCAGATATTACTCAGTCCTGCTGCCATCTTCTTCTTCTGGGTTGGACAGGGTGGCTATACAGTGGAAAACAGACATACCATCTCTTACAGAGGAAACATGGCAGGAGGTACTGGACACTACGGTGTCATCAATAATCTCAGCTAAAGATAAAATGCTTCAATTTAATTATTTACATAGGATGTATTACACCCCAAAAAGACTGCACAGAATGGGAGGGAGGGATTCCCCGGAGTGTCCCCGCTACAAAGCGGAGGTGGGAGATTTCTTCCATATGGTGTGGCAATGCCCCCAGGTGATGGTATACTGGGGGGAGATCCTCACATATGTGGAGGAAAAACTTGAGCTCCCTAATATATCTTCTCCGGCCAGGTGTCTTCTTGGAGACCTGGAGGAGGATCTATCCGCATCACAGAAGACCCTTATGCGTATATTATTTTGCTATGCCAAGAAGGCTTTAGCCCTCAGGTGGAGGGAGCAGAGCCCCCCTCTCTTGGGGACTGGGTGAAATTGGTTAACAATGCCCTGCCAATGTATAAACTCACTTACCAAGCTAGAGGAAGTAATAAAAAGTTCGATAAAATTTGGGGGAAATGGATCACAAATATATCAGGAGAGATTAAAGTATAAGAGTTACCTGGTTATTAGAAATGAGTATGTAAAGGTATGATAGCTATGTGGGGTGACACAAACGTATGCTTAAGAGATAAAGATAGCGCATACAAAGCTAATGGAAATGTAAGGGACAAACTAAGGACACAGTTAAATAATACATTGGAACAATGTTTATTTTACTTAATAAAAGTGCATTATTTTCATGCTGACAAATATTAGGTCTAGGTGAATTTTACCAGTTTACCATATATTGTAGTATAAACTATTGTGCTGTAAAAGAAAATTGTGATATAGCAATGTAAAATTTTGTGAACTTCAATAAAATTTACCCTTTAAAAAAAAAAAAAAAAGTTACAAGAAAAAAAAAGTGTAAACCCCCCCCCCAAAAAAAAAGTAGAAAAAAAAAACACAAAAAAATATATAAAATAAAAAAAACCCCAAAATGTTTTTATTGTTCTCGCTCTATTCTCTCTCTATTGTTCTGCTCTTTTTTACTGTATTCTATTCTGCAATGTTTTATTGTTATTATGTTTTTATCATGTTTGCTTTATAGGTATGCATTTTTTTTATACTTTACTGTGTTTTATTGTGAACCATTTTTTTTGTTTTCAGGTACACCATTCAGCTGCAGAGCGGATTTATTTATCTTGACAGCAATAGCGTTTGCTCCCACGATACATAAAGCTGTGACTCCAGCGCTGTAGGAGGTGATTTCACCACCACAGTTACATACTTCAGCATATATGCCGAAGCGTGGGGGCAGCAGTGAGTGGAGGAGCGATTTGCTCCTACCTTTTGCGGGAGGATGCCCCCATGCTTCGGCATATATAAACGGTGCATGTATGCCCATCATTAGAAGTGGGTGGATGAAGGGAGGTATTCTAATGGTGGGCATACCCACTGATCAATATCTTTTTTTCGTGCAGCCCACAGGCTGCATGAAAAAAAAGTTTACAATATATGCCCAACAAGGACCAGCAATGTACTGGTATGTTGCTGGACTTTGAGTGGTTATACCAGAATGATGCCTGCAGGTTTAGGTATCATTCTTTTCAGCCAGCGGTCGGCTCTCATGTAAAAGCAATCCTAGCGGCTAATTAGCCTCTAGACTGCTTTTACAAGCAGTGGGAGGGAATGCCCCCCCACCGTCTTCCATGTTTTTCTCTGGCTCTCCTGTCCCAACAGGGAACCTGAGAATGCAGCCGGTGATTCAGCCAGCTGACCATAGAGCTGATCAGAGACCAGAATGGCTCCAAACATCTCTATGGCCTAAGAAACCGGAAAGCTACGAGCATTTCATGACTTAGATTTTGCCGGATGTAAACAGCGCCATTGGGAAATTGGGAAAGCATTTTATCACACTGATCTTGGTGTGGTCAGATGCTTTGAGGGCAGAGGAGAGATCTAGGGTCTAATAGACCCCAATTTTTTTATAAAAAAAGTACTTGTCACTACCTATTGCTATCATAGGGGATATTTACATTCCCTGAGATAACAATAAAAATGATTAAAAACAAAAAAAACAAAAAAATGAAAGGAACAGTTTAAAAATAAGATAAAAAAAAAAAAAAGCACCCCTGCCCCCCCCCCTGCTCTTGCGCAAAGGCGAACGCAAGCATCGGTCTGGCATCAAACGTAAACAGCAATTGCACCATGCATGTGAGGTATCACCGCGAAGGTCAGATCGAGGGCAATCATTTTAGCAGTAGACCTCCTCTGTAAATCTAAAGTGGTAACCTGTAAAGTCTTTTAAAAATGTATTTAGTTTGTCGCCACTGCAAGTTTGTGCGCAATTTTAAAGCATGTCATGTTTAGTATCCATGTACTCGGCCTAAGATTATCTTTTTTTATTTCATCAAACATTTGGGCAATATAGTGTGTTTTAGTGCATTAAAATTTTAAAAAAGTGTGTTTTTTCCCAAAAAATGGGGTTTGAAAAATCGCTGCGCAAATACTGTGTGAAAAAAAAAAATGAAACACTCACCATTTTAATCTGTAGGGCATTTGCTTTAAAAAAAAATATATAAGTTTTGGGGGTTCAGAGTAATTTTCTTGCAAAAAAAAACATTTTTTTCCTGTAAACAAAAAGTGTCAGAAAGGGCTTTGTCTTCAAGTGGTTAGAAGAGTGGGTGATGTGTGACATAAGCTTCTAAATGTTGTGCATAAAATGCCAGGACAGTTCAAACCCCCCCCCCGCCAAATGACCCCATTTTGGAAAGTAGACACCCCAAGCTATTTGCTGAGAGGCATGTCGGGTCCACGGAATATTTTATATTGTGACACAAGTTGCAGGAAAAAGACAAATTTTTTTTTTTTTTTTTTGCACAAAGTTGTCACTAAATGATATATTGCTCAAACATGCCATGGGAAGTTGTGAAATTACACCCCAAAATACATTCTGTTGCTTCTCCTGAGTATGGGGATACCACATGTGTGAGACTTTTTTGGAGCCTAGCCGCGTACGGGACCCCGAAAACCAAGCACCGTCTTCAGGCTTTCTGAGGACGTACATTTTTTATTTCACACTTTACTGCCTATCACAGTTTCGGAGGCCATGGAATGCCCAGGTGGCACAACCCCCCCCCCCCCCCAATGACCCCATTTTGGAAAGTAGACACCCCAAGCTATTTGCTGAGAGGTATAGCGAGTATTTTGCAGACCTCACTTTTTGTCACAAAGTTTTGAAAATTGAAAAAAGAAAAAAAAATGTTTTTTCTTGTCTTTCTTCATTTTCAAAAACAAATGAGAGCTGCAAAATACTCACCATGCCTCTCAGCAAATAGCTTGGGGTGTCTACTTTCCAAAATGGGGTCATTTGGGGGGGTTTTGTGCCACCTGGGCATTCCATGGCCTCCGAAACTGTGATAAGCAGTGAAGAGTGAAATCAAAAATTTACACCCTTAGAAATCCTGAAGGCGGTGATTGGATTTCGGGGCCCCGTACGCGGCTATGCTCCCAAAAAGTCCCACACATGTGGTATCCCCATACTCAGGAGAAGCAGCTGAATGTATTTTGGGGTGCAATTCCACATAGGCTCATGGCCTGTGTGAGCAATATATCATTTAGTGACAACTTTTTGTAAATATATATATTTTTTTGTCATTCAATCACTTGGGACAAAAAAAATAAATATTCAATGGGTTCAACATGCCTCTCAGCAATTTCCTTGGGGTGTCTACTTTCCAAAATGGGGTAATTTGGGGGGGTTTTGTACTGCCCTGCCATTTTAGCACCTCAAGAAATGACATGGCAGTCATAAACTAAAAGCTGTGTAAATTCCAGAAAATGTACCCTAGTTTGTAGACGCTATAACTTTTGCGCAAACCAATAAATATACTTTTATTGACTTTTTTTTTTACCAAAGACATGTGGCCGAATACATTTTGGCCTAAATGTATGACTAAAATTGAGTTTATTGGATTTTTTTTATAACAAAAAGTAGAAAATATCATTTTTTTTCAAAATTTTCGGTCTTTTTCCGTTTATAGCGCAAAAAATAAAAACCGCAGAGGTGATCAAATACCATCAAAAGAAAGCTCTATTTGTGGGAAGAAAAGGACGCAAATTTTGTTTGAGTACAGCATTGCATGACCGCGCAATTAGCAGTTAAAGCGACGCAGGAGAAGCAGCAGAATGTATTTTGGGGTGTAATTTCACATATTCCCATGGCATGTTTGAGCAATATATCATTTAGTGACAACTTTGTGCAAAAAAAAAAAATTTGTCTCTTTCCCGCAACTTGTGTCACAATATAAAATATTCCATGGACTCGACATGACTCTCAGCAAATAGCTTGGGGTGTCTACTTTCCAAAATGGGGTCATTTGGGGGGGGTTTGAACTGTCCTGGCATTTTATGCACAACATTTAGAAGCTTATGTCACACATCACCCACTCTTCTAACCACTTGAAGACAAAGCCCTTTCTGTTACATGAAAAAGTTTTTTTTTTTTGCAAGAAAATTACTTTGACCCCCCAAACATTATATATTTTTTTAAAGCAAATGCCCTACAGATTAAAATGGTGGGTGTTTCATTTTTTTTTTTCACACAGTATTTGCGCAGCGATTTTTCAAACAAATTTTTTGGGGAAAAAACACACTTTTTAAAATTTTAATGCACTAAAACACACTATATTGCCCAAATGTTTGATGTAATAAAAAAGATGATCTTAGGCCGAGTACATGGATACCAAACATGACATGCTTTACAATTGCGCACAAACGTGCAGTGGCAACAAAATAAATACATCTTTAAAAGCCTTTACAGGTTACCACTTTAGATTTACAGAGGAGGTCTACTGCAAAAATTATTGCCCTCGATCTGACCTTCGCGGTGATACCTCACATGCATGGTGCAATTGCTGTTTACATTTGACGATAGACCGCCGCTTGCCTTAGCGCGAGAGCAGGGGGCGACAGGGGTGCTTTTTTTTTTCTTCTTTATTATTTTTTTGCTTTTTTATCTTATTTTTAACTGTTCCTTTCATTTTTTTTTTTTTTTAATCATTTTTATTGTTATCTCGGGGAATGTAAATATCCCCTATGATAGCAATAGGTAGTGACAAGTACTCTTTTTTGAAAAAATTGGGGTCTATTAGACCCTAGATCTCTCCTCTGCCCTCAAAGCATCTGACCACACCAAGATCGGTGTGATAAAATGCTTTCCCAATTTCCCAATGGCGCTGTTTACATCCGGCGAAATCTAAGTCATGAAATGCTCGTAGCTTCCGGTTTTAGGCCATAGAGATGTTTGGAGCGACTCTGGTCTCTGATCAGCTCTATGGTCAGCTGGCTGAATCACTGGCTGCATTCTCAGGTTCCCTGTTGAGACAGGAGAGCCAGAGAAAAACACGGAAGACGGTGGGGGGGGGTCATTCCCTCCCACAGCTTGTAAAAGCAGTCTAGAGGCTAATTAGCCGCTAGGATTGCTTTTACATGAAAGCCGACTGCTGGCTGAAAAGAATGATACCAAGATGATACCTAAACCTGCAGGCATCATTCTGGTATAACCACTCAAAGTCGTGAATGGTGTACCTGAAGACAAAAAAAAATGGTTAACAATAAAACACAGTAAATGGTAAAGTATAAAAAAATTGCATACCTGAAAAACAAACATGATAAAACATAATAACAATAAAACATTGCAGAATAGAATACAGTAAAAAAAAGAGCAGAACAGAGAGAATAGAGAGAGAACAAAAAAATATATTTTTTTTTATTTTATATATTTATTTTTTTTTACACTTTTACACTTTTTTTTTTTTTTTTTTTTATACCTGAAGGGCCTGGTATGGAATTTGGGGGGACCCCCACGCAATTTTTTTTAAAAATTTTGGTTCGGGGTTTCCCTTAATATTCATACCAGACCCAAAGGGACTGGTGATGGACTGGAGGGATCACATGCCGTTTTTTTTCAATGACTTCTTTTATCTGTATTGCCGGGACCGACAATTCATTATAGCCACGAGTAGTTTTAAATGACTTTTTTTCCTTTAGAAATGTCATTTTGCTCTCGGACTGTTGTAAACACGAGAAACATGCGCCATTTTACAGGCATACTATAGACACCCCCCAGGTACGAAATTTAAAGGAATATTTCACTTTTATTGTTTCAATTTAAGCATTATTAAAATCATTGTTCCCGAAAAAACTTTTTTTTCATTGATACATGTCCCCTGGGGCAGGACCCGGGTCCCCAAACACTTTTTATGACAATAACTTGCATATAAGCCTTTAAAATGAGAACTTTTGATTATTCATGTTCGTGTCCCATAGACTTTACCGGTGTTTGCATGTTCGAACAAATTTTTTGCCTGTTCGCATGTTCTGCTGCGAACCGAACCAGGGGAGTTTCGGCTCATCCCTACTAAGCACGATTGACCCACTGTCGTAAGGCAGGTGGGTCAACCTTGTCCGGTAAGAAGTATCTAACCGCAACCCTCTATCAGATGAATGTCCATCCTGCTTTGTACATGCCATGCAGTTGAAAAATTACTTTTTGTCTACACCGTTTTATCATTCACTAAAGAGAATTATATCACAGCTATTTGATTGGACACTTTCCATGAAGTTTATTCATATTTCTTTGTATATAGTGTCTGGACTATTAAGTTTTCGGTATCACACACCTCATTGTGTTTTTTTCACTTAAGAGGTTTTGAACACTATCACTTTGTGTTTTAGTATTTTTTACACACTTTTCTCCCTGGTTCACCATATCTGTGGTGTTCCTCCTTCTTGGCACATTTAGCGCTACACTTTTTTGTTTATTTATGTATTTGGACTTTGTTTGTTTTAGTGTGAGCAGCTTTTTATATTTTATTCATTTTCACTTAGTTGTTTAGTGCAGCAATTTCCATAACTTTCTGTTATCTTACCCCATTTTCCCCCTTCCTCTTTATTTTGAGAGGAATCTAGGAAGGTCATTAGGCCATTTATGCCCCAACTGCATCATGGCTATGTGTATATATATATATATATATATATATATATATATATATATATAATCAGCTGCCATTTGTGATTTGTGTTTGTATTATATGAATGTCTATTGGACTGTGGATCGATATGTAACTTATGTTGAATGTGATCTAAAGTTTATCGTTTCAGAGGTTTTATGCCCAAAAATGTCATATAAAAGAGATCATACAATATAAATAAACATAACCTTCTAGTCATTAGACTTCCTCATTTGCTGCTGTGTGCTTCATATAAAGTCCCACTTCTCGCTCTCTTCCTTCACATATATATCCACTTGCCGCAAAATCACTTACCTGTACCTCATTCTGCTTCAGGTGGTTGTATCAGGCATATGCCTGCAGTTGCAGGCATCACCCCGGTACCGTTTCTTAGAGCTGACGGTCGGACGGTCGGCTTTCTTGTAATAACCACCAAGGTGGCTAAGCAGACTCTCAATTGTTACTACAAGCAGTGGCAGGGAACATCCCACCGCTCTGCCCGGGCTCTCCTGTCCCACCGGGAGGTCCGAGCGACCAGCCAGCACATCCACCAGCTGGCCGGAGGTCCGAACAATGCCGCAATCAGCTTTGATCAGGTCTCGGATGTAGCAACGTCACTTCCAGTTTACTGGAGCCTTAAAGGCACCAGATTAAAAAAAATCAGTATTCAAAACAGCCAGACTTGGCATTTTGAATGCTTTTAAGTGCAGAGGAGGGATTTTGGGTCTTATAGACCCTAGATTCCTCCAAAGAAATACCTGACACATGACTATTGCATGGGATGTTAACATTCCTTGTGACAGCAATAAAAGTGATAAAAACAAAGTAATTTAAAAGGGACAATGTAAAAATAAAAAATAAAGAAAGAAAGAAGAAAAATAAATTAAAGCACCCCATCCCTCTGTGCTGGTGCGCAGAAGCGAACGCATACTTAAGCCGTGTGTAAACAGTAAAAATGTAAACAGTGTTGAAACCACACATGCAAGGTATCTCTGTGATCATTAGAGCAAGAGCAATAATTCTAGCACTAGACCTCCTCTGTAACTCTAAACTGGTAACTGTTAACTTTTTTTAAAGCTTCACCTATGGAGATTTTTTAAGTACCGTAGTTTGTCGCCATTCAACGAATGTGCAATTTTAAAGCATGACATGTTAGGTATCTATTTACTCGGCATAACATCATCTTTCACATTATACAAAAAAATTGGGCTAACTTTACTGGGTTTTTTTTCATAAAACTTCCAAAAAAATTGTGTTTGAAAGACTGCTTTGCAAATACAGTGTGACATAAAATATTGCAATGACCGCCATTTTATTCTCTAGGGTCTCTGCTAAAAAACACACACACACATATATATGATGTTTGGGGGTTCTAAGTAATTTTCTAGCAAAAGATACTGGTTTTAACTTGTAAGCAACAAGTGTCAGAAAAAGGCTTATGCCCCGTACACACGGTCGGATTTTCCGATGGACAATGTCCGATCGGAGCGTGTTGTCGGAAATTCCGACCGTGTGTGGGCGCCATCGGACATATTCCATCGGATTTTCCGACACACAAAGTTGGACAGCAGGAGATAAAATTTTCCAACAACAAAATCCGATCGCGTCAATTCCGACCGTGTGTGTGGCCTGTTCCGACGCACAAAGTGCCACGCATGCTCAGAAGAAATTCCGACACGGGACAGCTCGTTCTGGTAAACTTAGCGTTCGTAATGGATAAAGCACTTTCGTCACGCTGCAATGTTCAAAATGGTTTAATACAGCGCACTCTCTTCTTCTTTATAATGTGACAAGAATTAAGTCGTTTTGATGCTCATATTCACACACACTTCTCACAAACTTTTTTCTTTACTATTTATCGGGATTCCCTCAATATATTTTGATTTCTCACATCTGACAACATATTTTTTTTTTTTTTTTACTTTAATGTAGAATCTTTTTTTGTGTTTCTCTTTTTATTTTTATTTTTTTTGGTGATTTTGATTTGTACTCCCGAAAATGTTTGTGTGTTCCCACAACACCATTGATATGTTGTTCTATTTAATCTGTAGGAGGAGATTGTTTGGTGTTGTTGTCCCCTGTTAATTTCACATTGTACTTTAGAAATGTACCTGAATACTCACCAACAAACTGTCCTTTTTGGATGAAAACACACACAGGAGAGTAGAATTTACCTAAAAATATTTTATTAAGGGGTCACAACTATAAACAAAGAGGGAGGCAACGCTGGAGAAACTGCAGAAGTGGGCGAAGCCTTGGACTCCCAGGGCAGACATCAATTATTTAAAAGCAAAATTGGTGGCCTGAGGAGTCCATATCTAAGGGAGGGCAGTCTGGTCCAGAAGTCCCAGAGATCCGGAAAGCAGCAGATGACATCTGTGTCCCCAGGCTGTGGTCATACGAGAGACTGCATCTTCTGTCAGACCAGACTGAACCCAGGGTCATCACTCTCAGGTCTTCTTTCCACGCTTCCTTACAGGCTTTGGCTGTGGTGGTGGAGTTGTGGCAGCAGGAGGAGGAGGAGGAGGAGGAGGAGGATGGTCCATCTCAATGACATCCGTCTTGGGTGTCAGTTCCCCACTCTCCCCCTTACGAAGGACTTTATAAATCAGGTCCTCAGAAATCTTGCGTTGGCCCTCCTGCATGCCCTGCAATTTGGTGGCAGCCATGCAGGCAAAGGCCTCTTCAGGACTGGGGAAGGCTCTGAGGGACGCCGAAGCCTCCTGGATCAGCCTGTACGCTGAATCCTGCACAGGACTGGGAGTGGCCTTCCTGGCCCTTTTATATGGCAGGCGGAGGGGAGGGACCTGAGACTCAGTCAGGCTGCGACTTGTCCCAGGCTTCTCTTGGCTGCCACTTAGCCCCGCCTCCTCCTGGCTGCCACTAATTCCCGCCTCCTCCTGACTGCCACATTCCACAACCTCCTCCTGGCTGAGGTCTTCCTGTGTATGAAAAAGGGACATAGTTTTAGTATTGTTTTCATCAATCACACACAATTTTCACCTCCTGACTGCTGCAAATTCAATGTTAACAAATATAACAGACTATCCTTCTGAGCCCAGCATTTTGCATTCTTGTCCCAATTTTGGGTGCCCACTACTGTGTATTGATATGTAAAACACTTTCAAGCAGCAATTAGTGATCAATAATAACATCTAGTAAACATCATTTATTTATTGCCCAGAAATCTGTAGAAGAATGCTATACCTGGCTCCAGCTGGGCTCCTCCACTTCTTCCTGGCTGGAAGGCCCAGGTTGGACATCAGAAGCCTCAGCTGGGATGGAAGGAAGCGTGGAAGGAAGAGTGGAGAGGGATTCCCTGACTTCAGTGTGGTCTGACAGAAATCGCAGTCTCTCATAGTACCACAACCTGGGGACATAAACGTCATCTGCTGCAGCTCCGGACCTCTGGGAATCTGTGACCTTCTTGCGCTCCCTAAGATATGTGCTCCTCAGGCCACCAATTTTAGCTTTTAAATAAGGGATGGTTGCTGTGGGGACCACCGGCTTCACCAACACCAGCAGTTTCTCCAGCGCTGCCTGCCTCTTCTGTTTGTGGTTATAGTGGGGGTGTCTGACCTGCCACATACAGGGCAGCTCTCTGTACTTGTCAATAAACAGGGGCAGGAAATTGTGGTCGTTGAACCCATCCATTTTCTCTGCAAGACACAACACAAGACAAACCCTAATGTCAGGCCAAACTCCCCTAATCTTGTTACAATATAGGCTTCAATTTCGAAGCAGTATAGGCCCAAGTTTAGATCCTACCTTCGTTAGCACGATCGGCGTCTCCGATGCTCCTTCCTCCGCTCACAGATCGTACGTAAGACGCGCGCGTTACGATTTATACACACTGCGCATGCGTATAACTCCGCCCGCCCCTGACGTTCTTTCTATTCTATTCCCCGCCCCTTTTTGTTCGGCGCAGTGGAGGAAGAGCACATGGCGGATAGACAGCATGATCGTGCGAATTACAGCAACCAGGAGGAGGAGGAGGAGGAAAGGCCGGAGCCTGAAACGTCCCGATCCAGAAGGAGATTAAAGGACTCAAATATGTCCTTTGGGGAGATGTTGGAAATGGTGGACATCCTGAAGAAGGCCGACTATGATGGAAAGTATGGGCCTTACCCCAACCACAATGTCCGAAAGGCCAAGATCAAGGCGAAAGTGGTCAGGAGTCTGCACCGGAAATTCGGGGTACGGCGATCGAAAGATCAGCTCAGGAAGCGGTGGTCGGACCTGAAATTATGAGAACATGAGCAGTACAGAAAGATCCGAAGAGTGCTGCAAAAAAGTAAGTAGTTGTGCTGTGTTCCTATTGTTCTTGTGTTTATTACGTTCGTGCTGCTCCATGTGCTTTTAGGAACTGTTGTACAGTTTAAAATGGCAACTTTCATGTTCATGGGCACATTATTCGTTCGGATCACACATTTTTTTTTCGGACTATAAAATACCATTGTTTAGCCCATATGCATTTGGCCACCATTTTGAGGCCCTATACTTGTCTTCAAAGAATTGGGTTGTGTAGATGGCTTTGTTACTAGAATGAAATGCAAACTAGATTGTGTGTAAGGAGAGGACACTGAGCAGCTGTTTTCACATCTGGACACTGGAGCACTAGTGTGGGACCCCAGAACACCCTTTTTATTAGGGGGGCCACACAGGTGCTCCAGTGTATACTATAGGGGGGTCTCCATCTGTGAAGCTTGTACAAAACAGGTAAAGTATTGCAGCTTGACAAAGGACACTAAAAAAGCTACATCTTGGAACTCTGCTAAAATAGACAATTGTACCCCACTTCCAAGCAATGTTTCATCTTTAGAGTTCTGCCATCAAATATCTGTGTGCTAATTATACCATTTTTGTTTTACATAGGGGAGAAAAGACTCGGAGGACACCCCTCATCCGAGGAGACCAGAGCCCCCCCCCCTCTGGAAGAAGGGGAAATACCAACACAAGCTGAGCAGGAGGAAGAAGACGTGGTGGAACTAGTCACCACAACAGGTGAGTGTCTGCGACCACAGGCTCAGATAAGAGATGGATGGCGGCATTTTTTTTAGACCTAATTTATTTTGGGTTTCCTTTCTTTTTAGGTGATCGTGAGGTTGTGGATGAAGATCCTTTCACATCCGAAAGTGCCCAGATCCTGATCGGGGAGATCATGGGGTGTAATTTACAATTGGAAAACATCAAGCAAAACATCAATGATGTTATTCCAAAATATAAAAACATCATTGATGTTTTGGGGCTAGTCTAAAGCCCCTCAAAATCACTTTCTTCTTTTGTCTGCTACAATGTGCGAAATGTTTTTGTGATTTTTCCCAAAGCCAAATTTGGAGGATGCACACAGTGTGCCAACATGTGCTATCTGCCATCACTGGAGATCAATGGACGCGTTTTGGGGGTGCAACCCCTTCCTCAATAATAAAGTAGCGGTGAGGAAGGGCTTTCTCCCCCAAAACACGTCCCTTGATCCCCCGTGATGGCAGATAGCACATGTTGACATTGGGAAATTTGTGTGCATCTTCCAAATTTGGCTTTTCCAGGGGTGATTTCCCCCCATCTGAACGCAATATCAAACACAGTTCCTAAATACTCATGTCTGATATTGCCTTCCAGTTCTACCAAATGTGAATTTTGTAAGATCAAGATTTGTGTCTTTCTTGTGGGTTTTACACAGGCCTGTTTTCTATAAAATGCACATTTTGATTTTGGATAATGACACCACAAAAATTGTTACACAACAAACATTTCGGTTTGTCAGAAAAACCTTTGGTAAATGCACATGTGATTGTGCTGGTATTAAAAAGATTGTTCATCAAGAATGTGTGGATTATTGTCTCACGCTACAACACTTTTGGGGTGATGTAATTGTTGTTTTATGAGAAAATGGGGGTAATTTCCTAAGGGCAAATCCACTTTGCACTACAAGTGCAGTTTCAGTGCAGTTGCAAGTGCACTTGTAGTGAAATGTGTCTTTGCATTTAGTAAATAACAGCCAACAGTGCTTTGTATAAGGTTACACAATCACGACATTTTCTGGACTCCACACATTTCTGTCAGGGTCAGCTCAAACAAACACAAGCAGTAAATGTCCACAAAGAAGAGCCTGGGGTGAGATGCCTGTCGAGAACTTGAGGTCCTGCAGGCTTCTCCCTGTCGCCAAATACCGCAGGGTAGTGACCAACCTCTGCTCCGGAGTGATGGCTTGCCTCATGCAGGTATCCTGCCTGCTGATATAGGGGGTCAGCGAAGCCAACAAACGGTGAAATACGGGGTCCGTCATCCTGAGAAAGTTCCTGAAATCATCAGGATTATTCTCACGGATCTCACGGAGCAAAGGCATATGACAGAACTGGTCACGCTGAAGCAACCAATTCTTGGTCCATAAACTCCTCCCCACCCTGTTCATGGACTGGACTTGTGTCAAGGTCAGGACCCCAACACGAAGCCCCCGCACAGCACGAACTCTACGAGGAGTACGCATACGAAACATGGCTAGAAAACGGTCGGCTGCTCAGAACGAAGTAACAGAACGCACTGAAGAACAGCAAGGCCTGTGAAGAGCGACCTGAAAAACAGCAACGAGCGGACAAGATCGCACAGAAAACTCCGATACGAACTGACTGCACGCACTGAAGAGCAAATACAAACCCACAAGCACAAACTGAACGGCAGAAAACGATCTGAAAGCCACGAGTCTGAAAAAGCGCGAATTGTCTCTCACCAAACTTTTACTAACACGAGATTAGCAAAAGGAGCCCAAAGGGTGCCGCGCTTGGTTCTGAACCGGCCTTTTCTAGTCTCGTCGTACGTGGTGTACGTGACCGCGTGGTTGTCGATCGGAAATTCCGACAACTTTGTGCGACCGTGTGTAGGCAAAACAAGTTTGAGCCAACATCCGTCGGAAAAAATCAGAGGATTTTGTTGTCGGAATGTCCGAACAAAGTCCGACCGTGTGTACGGGGCATTAGTCTTTAGGTGGATATACAGTATCTCACAAAAGTGAGTACACCCTCACATTTTTGTAAATATTTTATTATATCTGTGACGGGAGGGCCCGTGGAACTCAGAATACTGTCAGGGAAGTCATCCGCAGAATACAGCTAATGCTTGCAAGCATACGCCTGTGCGCAGGCGCCAGCAAGGGATTCACAGAACAACTACGGGCGCATCGGCGAATACGCGATCGCGCATGCGCGTGCGCGCGTCCGCGTGCGCGCGCGCACGCGCACGCCTGTCATCAGAACTGGCGCCAGACGGCCTATTTAAACACGGACTTAGTACTGGCTGGTTGCTGCTTGGTCTACAGCGTGTACCTGAATTCTTGCTACCTGTGTTGACTTCCGATCATCGTTCCGGCCTGCTACCTGACTTCTCTCCTGCCTGCTGTTTGTACCTGATCCGCCTACCTGTTGCCGAATCTGCCTGTGACCTGACTCCTCTCCTGCCTGCTGTTTGTACCTGATCTGCCTACCTGTTGCCGAATCTGCCTGTGACCTGACTCCTCTCCTGCCTGCTGTTTGTACCTGATCTGCCTACCTGTTGCCGAATCTGCCTGTGACCTGACTCCTCTCCTGCCTGCTGTTTGTACCTGATCTGCCTACCCGCTGCCGAACCTGCCTGTGACCTGACCTCTCTCCTGCCTGCTGTTGTACCTGATCTGCCTAGCCGTTGCCTATTCGGTCTGTGACCTGACCACGTTCCTGCCAGCCGAGTCATCTGATCTGTCTCTCTGCTGCCGAGACCTGCCAGTGATCCAGCGACTCTCCTGTCTGCTTCCAGTCAAGTCCAGCCGTCCACCTGTGTGTTCCGGCAACTTCCTGCTCAGACTTCGGGACTTCCATAGGCACTCTTACTCCACCGTGCTCCAGCGCCAGCTGTTCCACTACCAGCGGCCCTTGAGCCGGAGTTGTACGGGAGGCCTTCCTCTACACGTCAGGCTCGCCATCAGGTACGTGACAGTACCAAGCAGCCATGACTGAGCCTGCAGGAGGAACCTCTCCTCTACATGAAGTCTGCCAATGCCTCACAAGCCTTACTAAAGCGGTTAAGTCCCTGCAGGAGAAATATGTGCGTCTGGTGGAGCACGTGCAAGTCCAGCTCTCCTCGGCCAGTCCCGCTGCAATGATGACATCCCCAGAACCACGAGTACCTAATCCTGACAGATTTTCTGGAGATCGGACTCAGTTCAGAGCATTCCGCAATGCCTGTCAGCTTTACTTTTCACTCCAGCCACGGACTTTTTCTGCAGAGAAAAAGGTGGGGTTCATCATATCCCTACTTCAAGGTGAACCCCAAACCTGGGCTCATCGTCTGTTGGAAAAGAAGGACTTACAACTAAATACTATGTCCTCTTTCTTCCAAGCAATGTCCAAGATATACGGGGACCCTCTACTAACCACTACTGCCGAGTCCTCTCTCCATGCACTCCGACAAGGCCGCAGAGCGGTCGAGGACTATATAAGAGACTTCAGGTGCTGGAGTGCAGATACCCACTGGAATAACGCTGCTCTGCGACATCAGTTTCGCCTGGGGTTATCGGAGGACTTAAAAGACGAGTTAGCTCGTGTGGGTGCTCCAAGTACCCTGGAGGACTTAATCACATTATCTATCCAGATCGACCGTCGTCTGCGAGAGCGCAGGCGGGAGAAGTCAGCAGTTCCTGTTCGGCCAACATCTGTCAGGCCGGCCTCTCCCGCATTAGAAACCGTAACACCCACACGGCTAGGCTTGATTCGCCCGTCGCTGTCCCCTGAGGAACGGACACGACGTCTTCAAGGCAACTTCTACCTCTACTGCGGCAGGGCGGGTCACTATGTACGGACTTGTCCTGCTAAGGGACGCGGATCCTTCCCGGCTTCTCCAGCAAGTCAGGCGGTCCCTCCAGCAACTTCTGCTCAATTGGCACTTCCTGTTACCTTTCAGCTCCCAGGGAGAAGTGTGTCAGCTACTGCAATTGTGGACTCGGGGGCGTGCAGTTGCTTTATTGATCTGGCATTTGCTGCCCAACAAGGTATCCCTCTTCAATCCAAAGAGCAGGGACTTACCGTATTTCTGGCTGACGGCTCTCGTATAAAGTCCGGATTGGTGACCCAGGAGACCCCTCCACTGTTAACTACGACCTCTACTGGTCATAAGGAACTTTTGCGGCTAGATGCCATTTCTTCACCTCTGTACCCCGTCATTTTTGGTCTACCATGGCTACAGGCCCATAATCCGGCGGTGGACTGGAAATCAGGCAGTATCAAGTACCAATCATCTTACTGCCAGAAGCACTGCCTGTCCAATCCCACTGCTGCACCCACCACCCTGTTGTGTATGGACGTTGATGCTGAGCTCTGCCAAAAGGTGCCTGAGGCCTATCACGAGTTCCTTGATGTTTTCAGCAAGCGGGGAGCAGACATCTTACCTCCACACAGGGCTTACGACTGCCCCATTGAGCTTCTTTCTGGGGCTGCTATTCCATTTGGTCGGATTTTCCCACTGTCTGAGAAAGAATTAGTGGCTCTAAAGGAATATATTGATGAGAGCCTCCAGAAAGGCTTCATTCGCCCTTCTACCTCACCTGCCAGGGCGGGAATATTCTTTGTGGAGAAGAAGGACCATTCACTACGGCCATGTGTAGATTACCGGGACCTGAACAAAATCACGGTGAAAAAACGTTATCCTCTTCCCTTGGTTCCTGAGCTTTTCCAAAGACTTCGTTCTGCTACTATTTTTACTAAACTTGATCTGAGGGGAGCCTACAACCTCATCCGCATACGCCAGGGGGATGAGTGGAAAACCGCCTTCCGTACTCGTTTTGGCCACTACGAGTATCTCGTCATGCCCTTCGGCTTGTGTAACGCCCCGGCCACCTTCCAACACTTCATCAATGACGTCTTCAAAGACTACCTGGACATTTTCGTTATTGTTTATTTAGATGATATTCTGGTGTTCTCTACCTCCCTTGCTGACCATCGGGAGCATGTCAAGAATGTTCTCTGCCGTCTCCGCTTACATGGACTCTATACCAAACCCGAGAAATGTGAGTTCGAGCGGCAGAGTATCCAGTTCTTGGGCTTGATCATTTCTACCGGAGGAATTGAAATGGACCCTCAAAAAGTGTCTGCAATCCTGACCTGGCCTGCGCCCACTGATAAGAAGGGGATCCAGCGGTTCATTGGGTTTGCTAACTTTTACCGCAGATTTATCAAGAACTTTTCAGCTATCATCCCACCAATTACCCAACTTACCAAACAGGGTGCTCGTTTCCGCTGGTCTCCCGAGGCCCAGGCTGCCTTTGAAACTCTTAAAGGACTGTTTACAACTGCCCCTGTACTAAGCCACCCAGATCCGGCACTACCTTACATTCTGGAGGTAGATGCTTCCGAAAGTGCAGTCGGGGGAGTTCTGTCCCAGCGCCAAGGTCCCAAGGATCCAGTCCACCCTGTAGCTTTCTTTTCCAGAAAACTTGCTCCAGCGGAAAGAAACTACGACGTGGGAGATCGGGAGCTTCTTGCCATAAAGGCCGCCCTGGAAGAGTGGAGGTATTTGTTAGAAGGAGCCGCTCATCCAATTTTGATTTATACAGACCACAAGAACCTTGAATATTTAAGGACTGCCAAAAGACTAAGACCTCGACAGGCCCGATGGGCACTTTTTTTTTCAAGGTTCTTGTTCCACATCACCTATAGACCCGGATCAAAGAACGTCAAGCCTGATGCGCTATCACGTATGTTCGAGGATCCAAAGGTCTTACCAGTACCTGACACCATCCTACCAGCAGGAAATTTTCTGTTACTACAGTCCGATCTCATGTCCCAGTTGAAGCAGGCGTCCGCAGTCTCCCCTGATCCTGTCGGGGAGACGTTACAGGCAAGAGATGGACTTCTTTGGAAAGGGAACAAGGTCTTCGTCCCAGAAGCAGTCCGTTTATCAGTTCTAGGACTCTGCCATGATCACCCTCTAGCAGGTCACTTTGGCATTCGCAAAACAATAAACTTAATGCAACGCACATTTTGGTGGCCTAATTTGGAGAAGGACTGCAAAGAATATATAGACACTTGCATTACTTGCATCCGGAGTAAGAACATCCGAAATAAGGCGTGGGGTTTGCTCAGACCTTTACCCGTGCCTGACAGGCCGTGGACCATGATCTCCATGGATTTTATAGTTGAGCTACCTCCCTCTGAAGACTGTAGAAGGAGAAGGGGTCAATTACAATATCTGATCAAGTGGAGAGGTTATGGACCGGAGGAGAACTCCTGGGAACCAGAGCGGAATGTACATGCTATGGACTTAATACGTGCCTTCTTCCGCAGTCAACCCCTGAAGAGGAACCAACTGGGCATCCGGAGGCTGCCCGTAAGGGGGGGCAATGTCAGGGAAGTCATCCACAGAATACAGCTAATGCTTGCAAGCATACGCCTGTGCACAGGCGCCAGCAAGGGATTCACAGAACAACTACGGGCGCATCGGCGAATACGCGATCGCGCACGCGCGTTTGCGCGTGCGCGCGTCCGCGATCGCGCGCCCGTGCACGCCTGTCATCAGAACTGGCGCCAGACGGCCTATTTAAACACGGACTTAGTACTGGCTGGTTGCTGCTTGGTCTACAGCGTGTACCTGAATTCTTGCTACCTGTGTTGACTTCCGATCATCGTTCCGGCCTGCTACCTGACTTCTCTCCTGCCTGCTGTTTGTACCTGATCCGCCTACCTGTTGCCGAATCTGCCTGTGACCTGACTCCACTCCTGCCTGCTGTTTGTACCTGATCTGCCTACCTGTTGCCGAATCTGCCTGTGACCTGACTCCTCTCCTGCCTGCTGTTTGTACCTGATCCGCCTACCTGTTGCCGAATCTGCCTGTGACCTGACTCCTCTCCTGCCTGCTGTTTGTACCTGATCTGCCTACCTGTTGCCGAATCTGCCTGTGACCTGACTCCTCTCCTACCTGCTGTTTGTACCTGATCTGCCTACCCGCTGCCGAACCTGCCTGTGACCTGACCTCTCTCCTGCCTGCTGTTGTACCTGATCTGCCTAGCCGTTGCCTATTCGGTCTGTGACCTGACCACGTTCCTGCCAGCCGAGTCATCTGATCTGTCTCTCTGCTGCCGAGACCTGCCAGTGATCCAGCCACTCTCCTGTCTGCTTCCAGTCAAATCCAGCCGTCCACCTGTGTGTTCCGGCAACTTCCTGCTCAGACTTCGGGACTTCCATAGGCACTCTTACTCCACCGTGCTCCAGCGCCAGCTGTTCCACTACCAGCGGCCCTTGAGCCGGAGTTGTACGGGAGGCCTTCCTCTACACGTCAGGCTCGCCATCAGGTACGTGACAAATACATCTTATGTCTAAGTCACCCTGTGCCATCCTGGCACAGGGTGAGTGAGAAAATATATCTTGGACTACTTAAAATGGGACAGTAATATTTGTCCACAATATCTCCCAGGATGTATGTTAATTGAATGAGCTGATCACATTATCCTCTATACAATGTAGGAGACGGGACAACTCCTATTGGAGCTCATGTTAATTAGGTTAATTAGGTTTTGTTTGTATTGTTAATTGTAATTAGCTCCTGCTATTGTGTTTATATTACTGTGTGAAGCTCGGTGCCCACAAGTCTGTCATCTGGTCTGGGTAAATTTTGTAGTAAATTAGCTAATGTTAATTAGGTTAGCTTTGAGTCATCCTGGTGTATAAATGTGTGTGAGATCTCAAATAGTTCTGATGTACTCCAAGACTGGTGTTGTCTAGTTCTTGGGGGTTCCTATAGCCAGATCCATTGGACTCGTGTTCCAGAACTTAGGAAGCGGTATACTGACGGAAGCACTCAAGCGGAGTGTGGGACGTTCCGTGACAATATCTTTTCATGTGACAACACTGAAGAAATGACACTGTCAGGCACCTGAGGCCAGGTGACAGATGCACCCCGTTGGGGTCAGAAGTGTACCGCTAAGGTAGTGGACCCTATGCCTGACTGCAGCGGATGGAACTCTAGGTGGTTCAGGAAGGCAGGTCCATTGGAGCACCAACACGGATCCCACACTGAGCTAGAGCATAAAATTCCCCGGAGTCTAAGAGCCAGCAAGTGTTCACCAGAGCCTCTAGTGGTGAGGATGGACTGCACTGCAACTGGCTTCAGGTCGCGGCCACAGGGTCTCTCAGCTCACGCTCACGGTAGGCTGCAGGAGGATGGAGAGGAAGCAGCTACCCCGGACAACAAGGGATAGTAACGAGATAAGCCAAAGGTCGGGGCGACTAGCAGACAAGGATGAACAGAGAACACGATAAAAGGACAGGGTCACAAATAGGCAATGATAGTCGAGAACACGCCAAAGGTCAGGGTCACAAGCAGACAGGGATAGTCGAGAACCCGCCAAGATCGGTAACAGAGACAAACGTAGAGCACATGGCAAGCAGAAAACAGGAAACCAAAACACACAATATTGCACTGCAAGGCAGGCTTGGAGAACACAGTGTTAAATAGTGGTTCCTGTTGAGGCTAGGGAGGAGCCAGGTGTGAGAGTACCAGCCCTAAGGCTGATACACAGACCAGTTAAGAGACAGACAGGTCATGAAAGTATTACTGCAAGGTCATGACAGATACTTTGCTACAATGTAAAGTAGTGAGTGTACAGCTTGTATAGATTTGCTGTCCCCTCAAAATAACTCAACACACAGCCATTAATGTCTAAACCGCTGGCAACAAAAGTGAGTACACCCCTAAGTCAAATTGTCCAAATTGGGCCCAATTAGCCATTTCCCCTCAACAGTGTCATGTGACTCGTTAGTGTTACAAGGTCTCAGATGTGAATGGGGAGCAGGTGAGTTAAATTTGGTATTATTGCTCTCACTCTCTCATACTGGTCACTGGAAGTTCAACATGGCATCTCATGGCAAAGAACTCTGAGGATCTGAAAAAAATAATTTGCTGCTCTACATAAAGATGGCCCAGGCTATAAGAAGATTGCCAAGACCCTGAAACTGAGCTGCAGCGCGGTTGCCAAGACCATACAGCGATTTAACAGAACAGGTTCCACTCAGAACAGGCCTCGCCATGGTCAACCAAAGAAGTTGAGTGCACATGCTCAGCGTCATATCCAGAGGTTGTCTTTGGGAAATAGACGTATGAGTGCTGCCAGCATTGCTGCAGAGTTTGAAGGGGTGGGGGGTCAGCCTGTCAGTGCTCAGACCATACGCTGCACACTGCATCAAATTGGTCTGCATGGCTGTCGTCCCTGAAGGAAGATGATGCACAAGAAAGCCCGCAAACAGTTTGCTGAAGACAATCAGACTAAGGACATGGATTACTGGACCCATGTCCTGTGGTCTGATGAGACCAAGATAAACTTATTGGGTTCAGATGGTGTCAAGCGTGCAACCAGGTGAGGAGCACAAAGACAAGTATGTCTTGCCTACAGTCAAGCATGGTGGTGGGAGTGGCATGGTCTGGGGCTGCATGAGTGGGAGCTACAGTTCATTGAGGGAACCATGAATGCCAACATGTACTGTGACATACTGAAGCAGAGCGTGATCCCTTCCCTTCAGAGACTGGGCCGCAGGGCAGTATTCCAACATGATAACGACCCCAAACACACTTTCTAGGCGACCACTACCTTGCTAAAGAAGCTGAGGGTAAAGTTTATGGACTGGCCAAGGATGTCTCTAGGCCTAAACCCTATTGAGCATCTGTGGGGCATCTTCAAATGGAAGGTGGAAAAGCACAAGGTCTAACATCCACCAGCTCTGTGATGTCGTCATGGAGGAGTGGAAGAGGACTCCAGTGGCAACCTGTGAAGCTCTGGTGAACTCAGTGCCCAAGAGGGTTAAGGCAGTGCTGGAAAATAATAGTGGCCACACAAAATATTGACACTTTGGGCCCAATTTGGACATTGTCACTTGGGGTGTACTCACTTTTGTTGCCAACAGTTTAAACATTAACGGCTGTGTGTTGAGTTATTTTCAGGGGAAAGCAAGTTTACACTGTTATACAAGCTGTACATTCACTACTGTACATTGTAGCAAAGTGTTTCTTCAGTGTTGTCACATGAAAAGATATAATAAAATATTTACAAAAATGTGGGGGGTGTACTCACTTTTGTGAGATACTGTATAAATACACACACATAATATTATTATTATTATTATTATACAGGATTTATATAATGCCGACAGTTTAAGCAGCGCTTTACAACATGAGGGCAGACAGTACAATTACAATACAATTCGATACAGGAGGAATCAGAGGGCCCTGCTCATTAGAGCTTACAATCTAGGAGGGAGGGTCAAGTTATACAAAAGGGTAACAGCTGTGGGGGATGAGCTAATGGAGAAAACAGTGCAGTTGTTAGATGGAGGCAGGATAGGCTTCTCTGAAGAGGAAAGTTTTCAGGGATCGCCTAAAGGTGGATAAATTTGGAGACAGTCTGACAGATTGGGGTAGGGAATTCCAGAGTATGGGCAAGGCTCGGGAGAAGTCCTGGAGGCGGATATGGAAGGAGGTGATGAGGGAGCTAGGGAGCAGGAGGTCTTGGGAGGAACAGAGATGGCGATTAGGTTGGTATTTTGAGATTAGGCTAGTGATGTAGCTGGGCGCAGAGTTGTAGATGGCTTTGTAACTTATGGTTAGTATTTTGAATTTTATTCGTTGGGCGAGTGGCAGCCAATGGAGGGATTGGCAGAGAGGGTGTCAGGAAAGTCCTGTCAGTATCAGACGCCCTGTGAGGGCAGTCGCACGCATGCGCACCAGGCGGGCTATTTAAACTGATCTGTCACATGAGAATCTTGCTGTCTGCTCTACAGCGTTACGTGTGCACTTCCTGAGAACACTTCCTGTACTAGACCCGGCTTGTTCCTGATTATCCTAGCTGTCTGCCTGCATCTGATCCCGGCTTGTCTCCGACCATCCCTGCTTTCTGCCTGCATCCGACCCCGGCTTGTCTGACCACTCTTCTGCCTGACCCTTTGGCTCATCTACAGTCCGCCTGGCTATCGATCCGGCTTGTTTGACCTTCCAGTCTGCTGCACCAGTGTTGCAGTCTGCTGTCCTGTGTGTTCCAGCCTGCTATCCAGTTCCAGTCTGCTGTGTGGTTCCAGTCTGCTGCACCAGTGTTCCAGTCTGCTGTCCTGTGTGTTCCAGCCTGCTATCCAGTTCCAGTCTGCTGTGTGGTTCCAGTCTGCTGCACCAGTGTTCCAGTCTGCTGTCCTGTGTGTTCCAGCCTGCTATCCAGTTCCAGTCTGCTGTGTGGTTCCAGTCTGCTGCACCAGTGTTCCAGTCTGCTGTCCTGTGTGTTCCAGCCTGCTATCCAGTTCCAGTCTGCTGCACCAGTGTTCCAGTCTACCTACCAGATCAGCTTAATCTCAAATGCACAGTGTTTCCAGAGTTCCAGACCTACCTCCTGCTGTTGATCCTGCCAGGCACTCGTGCCACTCCTGACTCTTGTGCTTCCTGTATACCCTACCAGGGCCCTCGAGTCGGAGCCGCAAGAGAGGCCATCCCCTGCAAGTCGGGCTCGTCCACAAGGTACGTGACAGTGGGGTAGCAGACACTGAGCGGTTTGTAAGGTGGATGAGTCTGGCAGCAGCATTCATGATGGACTGAAGGGGGGGTAGTCTATTTAAAGGTTAACCATAGAGGAGGGAGTTGCAGTAGTCGTGGCGGGAGATGACCAGGGAGTGAATCAGGAGCTTTGTGGTTTTGTTGGTTAGAAAGGGACGTAGTTTAGAGATGTTGCGGAGGTTGAGACGGCAAGCTTTGGAAAGTGATTGGATGTGGGGCCGAAAGGATAGTTCAGAGTCCAGGATTACACCTAGCACCCTGACATGTGGGGACGGGTGGATGGTTGTGCCATTGCTCTTGACAGACAAGTCAGGGAAAGAGGCATGTGGGGGAGGGAATATTATAAGCTCGGTTTTGGACAAGTTGAGTTTGAGGAAGTGGTGTGACATCCATACAGATATGTCTGTTAGTAAATTAGTGATGCATGAGGAGACTGATGGAGTGAGTTGAGGGGTGGAGAGATAGATTTGTGTGTCGTCAGCGTAGAAATGATATTGAAAGCTGTGAGAGGCTGACCCAGGGAAGAGGTGTAGATTGAAAATAAAAAAGGTCCAAGAACAGAACCTTGGGGACCCGACGGAAAAGGGAAGAGGAGTGGAGGATATATATATCTATTGTAACCTGGGGGACAGGTAGCAGGTACAAAGCTCCCTGGGATGAGCAGTCTTTCCAGCACAGATACCAAATCCAGTGAAATAGTGACAAACAGTGCAGTGTTTATTTGTGATATATACAAGTCTATATACAGGTGCTGTACAGTGTTCCAAAAAAAACAAATAGGAACAAAAAAAAACAAAACAAAACCTAGCCGTGTCTCGGCACTAACTAAACAATATTTACAGATCCTAACTACCAAGCTGAGCAAGCTTACAGCTTGTCAGCTTCCACATACCTTTTTGCTCTCCTACACAGAAGTTTGTCTGAGTATCCCAGGCCAAGAGCAAAGGCTGTCTGCTCAGGTGAGCTTAAATTAGCCTGGGGGTAATTTTCTGTTAAAAAAAAAAAAAATTAGCCTGGGGGAGAGGACCAAGACCTGAACTGGACCATGGATCAGAGATCCCTGAATGTGTATGAGAGGAGCCTGGGAGATGTATAAACCCCGAACAGGACTTTTCCTGGCTCTCTCTGGGATGCTCTGCTACATGTCCTCCCCCCTTGTTTCAACCCCAGGGTTGGAACACCTGTAGCCCAACAGGAGTGAACACGGGACAGGGCATCTACATTCCCCATCTCAACACCTGGCCTGTGTTTTACAGTGAATGAGTAATCTTGTAGAGCCAAAAACCACCGGTTCCCCCGTCTGTTAGTCTCCTTCTTTTGGGCCATCCATTTCAGAGGAGCATGGTCAGTTATTAACTCAAACTGGCGTCCTAACAAATAGTACCTGAGTGCATCCACGGCCCACTTTATGGCTAAACACTCCTTTTCAATGACTGCATACCTTTGCTCATGGTCATTGAGCTTTCTGCTTAGGTACACCACAGGGTGTTCTTCCCCATTGTGTACCTGTGATAGTACTGCCCCAATACCAACATCAGACGCATCCGTCTGAACCAAAAAATCTTTGGAGAAATCAGGGGAGTACAGTACTGGTTGTGCACAAAGAGCCTTCTTCAGGACTTGGAAAGATTCCTCTGCTACTGAGGACCATTTCACCATTACAGAGTCTTTCCCTTTCGTAAGGTCTGTCAGTGGGGCAGCTATAGTTGCAAAATTTGGGATAAATCTTCTAGAATACCCCGCAATGCCAAGAAAGGCCCTGACCTGCTTCTTGTTTGCAGGACGTGGCCATTCCTGGATGGCTTCTATTTTATTCACTTGAGGTTTTATGACACCACGCCCAATAGTGTAGCCCAAATACTTGGCTTCCTCTAGACCAATGGCACATTTTTTTGGATTTGCTGTAAAACCTTCTTTGAAGAGGGAATCAAGGACAGCCTGGACACGGGGCAAGTGAGACTCCCAGTCAGTGCTATGTACCAATATGTCATCTAGATATGCTGCTGCATATTGTCGGTGGGGTCTTAGAGTCCTGTCCATGGCCCTCTGAAATGTCGCGGGGGCATTTTGCAACCCAAAAGGCATTTTTTTATATTGAAAGGAACCCTCCGGGGTCACAAATGCAGTCTTCTCTTTGGCGCTACCAGTCAGGGGTATTTGCCAATAACCTTTTGTCAAGTCCAAAGTGGTCAGATATAGACCGACTTGGCAAGGCTCGCTAAGTTTGTCCACTCTGGGCATTGGGTACGTGTCAAACTTTGTCACTGCATTAAGCTTCCTGAAGTCATGACTGAACCTCCAAGTGCCATCCGGTTTTGGGACTAACACGATGGGGCTAGACCAGTCACTATTGGATTCCTCAATGACATCTAGCTCCAACATTCTTTTAACTTCCTCGCTGATGTCCTTTCTCCTCGCTTCAGGAATTCGGTATGGTTTGAGCTTGACACGGACCCCGGGTTCAGTAACAATATCATGCTGAACTGCTGAAGTCGTGCCAGGTAACTCTGAAAATTTCTTTCTATTTCTTATCAGGAATTCTCTAGTTTCCTGCTTTTGGGAATATGACAGGGTGTCTGGAATCGTGACCTCAGGCATCAGAGGGGACTCAGTACCCTTAAGCGTTACCGGGAGGGACCTCGCAGTTAACGCCAGTCTATCCTTCCAGGGCTTTTACAGGGTTATGTGGTAAATCTGTTCGGGCTTCCTTTTTCCTGGTTGATATACTTTGTAATTGACCTCCCCAACTCTTTCAATTACTTCAAAGGGACCCTGCCATTTAGCCAGGAACTTGCTCTCAACAGTGGGAACTAACACCAGGACCCTATCACCAGGTGAGAAAACACGGAGTTGGGCCCCCCTGTTGTAAATCCTCTGTTGAGCTGTTTGGGCCTGCAGTAAGTGTTCTTTTACCATCGGCATGATTGCTGCAATCCTATCCTGCATTTGAGTGATATGCTCAATGACACTTTTATGGGGTGTCTGCTCCCCCTCCCAAGTTTCTTTGGCTATGTCCAAGAGTCCCCGAGGGTGTCTCCCATAAAGCAACTCAAAGGGAGAGTACCCTGTGGAGGACTGGGGAACCTCCCTGATGGCAAACATCAAGTATGGTATCAGGAAGTCCCAGTTTTTCCCATCCTTGTCAACAACCTTTTTTAACATGCTTTTTAATGTTTTATTGAAGCGTTCCACCAAGCCATCCGTTTGAGGATGGTACACCGAGGTTCGCAATTGCGTCACCTTAAATAACTTGCACAGCTCTCTAGTTATTTGTGACATAAATAGGGTGCCCTGGTCTGTAAGGACTTCTTTAGGGATTCCAACACGACTGAACACCATAAACAGCTCTTTGGCAATGTTTTTAGCAGACGCGGTGCTTAAGGGAATGGCCTCTTAGTAACGGGTAGCATAATCCATGATTACAAGGATATGCTGATGACCTCGGGCAGACTTGGGGAGTGGACCCACAAGGTCCATGGCAATCCTCTCAAAGGGCACTTCAATAATGGGCAAGGGCACTAAAGGACTTCGGAAGTGGGGTAGTGGGGCTGACATCTGACACAGGACAGGATTTACAATAATTCTCAATATCCTTCTGTATCCCGGGCCAATAAAACCTGCGCAAAACCCTTTCAGTAGTTTTCTCAACCCCTAAATGACCTCCTAGCAAGGGCCCTTCGGCAAGTTCCAACACCACCCGTCTGTATGGCTTAGGGACCACCAACTGTTCAACCACTTCATCATTTTTTTTACGTACACGATACATTAAATCCTCATTGCTGCTAAAATAAGGAAAACAGAGCCTGTCCCCTGTCCCAGGTACATCATTAATCACCATTACATTTTCCCAGGCCCTGGCAGGGGTTGGGTCTTTTCTCTGCTCGGTACCAAAATTTTCCTTGTGCACATTAAGGTCAGCAAACTCCAACATAGGCTCAGATTCAGCAGATGGCTGTCCAGCTTCACTGGTTGTGTAGACCTCCTCAGGCTCCTCCAGCTCTCCTGCCATAACTGAGAAAGGAAAACCCGGGGAGCCCTGAGAAGAGTCCCCTGAACCCACATTGTCAGTAGCAGCCAGGAGTTCTGGCTCTGTCACTGAGTCAGCTACTGCGGCCGGGTCGGGACGATCCCACAGTTCCCAAAACTTAGGGAACTCCCTACCAACGATGGCCTCGTGCACCAAGTGGGGCACAAGTCCGACCGGATGGGTCACCGTACCTAAGTCAGTTTTAAACGGAACAGTGGCTATAGGATACTCGCGGGTATCCCCATGTACACAGATCACAGCAACTTTTTTAGCATGCAAATTCACAGTTTCAACTATCTCAGCTGTAACCAAAGTCACTAGACTTCCAGAGTCCAGCAAGGCCGTAATAGGCTTATTATTAACAGTCATTTGGCACATGTGTTTTCCCATACTTGGCGCTGCAGTGCATGAAACAGCAGCAAACATAGACTGCCTTCTAATAGATAGATCACACTGCATTGGTTCATCTGTCAATGGACAATTTGCTGCAACATGTCCCAGTTCTTGGCAACGAAAACACCTGATGTTTCCCCAGTTTGGTTTGCTGACAGGCAGTAGCTTCCCTTGTTTGGGACGCCAAACTTCAGTCCTGGCACCAAAAATCCTGCCCCTATTTCCTTGCCATGCTTACCACCCACTTCCCCTGGAACAGTCTTACCGGTTGCCTGGGGAGACCGTGGCTTTGGGTGGAAAGTCCGTGCGGCTGTAGGGGTGGTGACCAGGCTCTCTGCAGCAAAGTACCTTTCAACGAGTTCCACGAGGTTGTCCACCGAGTTGGGGCCTCCTTGACTCACCCACTTCTGCAGGGGAACTGGTAGTGACCTCAGGAACCGGTCCATGACCACACGCTCCACTATTTGTGGCCCAGACAGGGCCATTTCCTCACCAAGTGAATGTAAATGTAATAAAATGTATTAGAAAAAACAAAATAAAAGTAAACATAAGCCCTGTTGCGCTGCACATACCGACAAATGTATGCACAGGGTTCACATGTGTATATAAACCGTGATTGCATCACACATGTGAAGTATCATTGCAAACATGAATGAGAGCAATTATTCTAGTGCAATAGCTCGCGATTTACCCTAAACTGATAAGCAATAAAAGCTTTTAAAGGATCACCTATGGAGATTTTTGGATACAATCATTTTTCATATATTCACGGCTGGATGCAATTTTAAGACTTGACATGTTTGGTATTTATTTACTCAAAGCAACCCCATCTTTTATATTTTACCAAAAAAATGGTTTAAAAACTGCGTTTTTGCATTAAAATTAATTTTATTATATTTTTTCCTGAAAATATGCGTTTGATAAACAGTTGCGCAAATAGTGTGCAACATAAAAAATTGCAGCTCATATCTTTTTATTTTACAGGGCTTTCAGAAAATATTATTATTATTATACAGGGTTTATGTAGAACCAACCATTTGTGCAGCACTTTCTAATATGTAATTTTCTGAGGCTTTAAATTAAATTTAAATCCAAAAATGCAGATTTTTACATTTGTGAAAAAAATGAAAAAATTGTTCTAGAGGCAAAATGGTTAAATAAGATTGGGCAAAGATTGTAAAATCAAATTGCATTGTGTATGGTAACTAGGGTTGCACTGATACCGATACTGGTATCGGTATCGGTGCCGATGCTAAGCATTTGCATGAGTATCTGTACTAGTGCAAATGCTCTGATACCTGAAACCCATACTTTCAGGCTCGGTTCTTTCAGCTGACAGTGGGATTCCCCCACTGACAGCTGAAATGTAAAAAAAGAAAAAAAAAAAAAGGCCTGCAATTATTGGTTGTTGGGCCGCAGCATCCTTAACAACAGATGACTCATTCAGCTGTCAGTGGGGTTCCCCTGTTGACAGTTGAAGTGTGAACTAAGTCCCGGGAAGTGGAGCTGTCAAGAAAAATAAAAAAAAAGCTGGACAATGCTTATCAACAACATTGCTCAGCCTCTGAAACAGAAAGATAAAAAGAAACATTATTTCTTTTTGTATCTTTCTGTTTATTCATCTACAGCAAGGGTAGGCAACCTTTTAAGTACAGTGTACCGAAAAATGTTTTCAAAGAAATTTGACTTGCCAATTTTATAACAAAAAAATGTCAACTTCACACTCTCAATCGCAAAAAGGATTTTTTATAAAGTAAATGCTGTAAACTACTTGAGTAATAGTGACAAATTAACATCCTGCACTCTCACGATCAGATCAGCACCCCAAATCATGCACCTTCACACCTCAGATCACTTTCCCCCCTGGAAATCTGCCCCACCACTGTAACCCCCTGCACATCTGCCCCACCACTGTACTCCCCTTCACATCGGCCCCACCACTGTACTACCCTGCACATCTGCCCCACCACTGTACTAGCCTGCACATCTGCCCCACCACTGTTACCCCCCGGCTCATCTGCCCCACCACTGTAACCCCCTGCACATCTGCCCCACCACTGTACCTCCCTGCTCATCTGTCCCACCAATGTTCCCCCTTTCTCATCTGCCCCACCACTGTACCTCCCTGCACATCTGCCCCACCACTGTATCTCCCGGCACATCTGCCCCACCACTGTACCTCCTGCACATCTGTACCACCTCTGTCCCCCCTGTTCTGCCCCACCACTGTAACCCCCTGCTCATGTGTTCCACTGATGTACCTCCTTTCTCCTCTGCATCCATCTGCACATCTGCCCCACTTCTGTAACCCCCTGCTCCTCTGCCCCTCCGCTTTAACCCCCTGCTCATCTGTCCCACTAATGTACCTCCTTTCTCATCTGCCCCACCACTGTACCCTCTTGTACATCTGCCCCACCTCTGTACCCCCTGCTCTTCTGCCCAACCACTGTAACCCCCTGCTCATGTGTTCCACCAATGTACCTCCTTTGACATCTGCCCCACCGCTGTACCCCCCTGCTCTTCTGTCCAACCGCTGAACCCCCTTCTCATCTCCCTCAACACTGAACCCCCCTGCTCATCTTTCCCACCACTGTAACCCCCTGCTCATCTGTCCCATCACTGTAACCCCCTTCTCATCTGCCCCATCACTGTACCCCCTGCTTTTCTGTCCCACCACTGAAACCCCTTCTCATCCCTCTCACCACTGTACCTCCTGTACATCTGCCCCACCACTGTACCCCCTTGCTCTTCTGTCCCACCACTGTAACCCCCCTGCTCGTCTGCCCCATCAATGTACCCCTTTTCTCATCTACCCCACCACTGTACCTCCCTGCACATCTGCTCCACCGCCGTATTCCCATGCTCTTCTGTCTCATTACTGAATCACCTTCTCATCTGTCCTAACACTGAACCCATCTGCTCATCTGCCCCACCACTGTAAACCGCTTTCTCATCTGCCCCACCAATGTACCTCCTGCACATCTGTCTCACTACTGTAACCCCCTGCTCATCTGTCCCACCAATATACCTCCTTTCACATCTGCCCCACTGCTCTACCTCCTGCTTTTCTGTCCCACAAATGAACCCCTCTCATCTGCCCCAACACTGAACCCCCCTGCTTTTCTGTCCCACCACTGAACCCCCTTATCATCTGCCTCCACAACGGAACCCCCATGCTCTTCTGTCCCACCACTGTAATCCCCTTCTCATCTCTTCCACTACTGTACCTCCCTGCACATCAGCCCCACCGCTGTACCCTCCTGCTCATCTGTCCCACCTCTGCACCCCTCCTGCTCAATTTCCCCACCGCTGTACCCTCCTGCTCATCTGCTCCACCGCTGTACCCTCTTCTCATCTATGATATGCGTTATATGCAGAGTGGTAAAAAGAAGCAGAAATGAGACACATTTACCTGTCCTGGCACACTCATCCTGCTGATCCACCTCTCGCATCCAGCCCACATGCTTGTATGTGATGTCACATACAAGCATCTGGAATGGATGCACAATGATGAGCTCAGGTCAAGGGCATTTTCTGAAAGCAGTGAGCCTTTGTGCAGGATCATAAATTGGGCCCCCGCAGCTGAGAAAGTGCGGCACTCTGCAACACAGGAAAAGTTGGGTGTGATTTTCATTGCGCTGAACACTGGCTCTGGCTTAAAGGGACACAGTGTGCTGCGTTTCAGCAGTAAATTACACAAAGGTTCAGGAATAATTTCAACAACGTTCCCAGAAGCTCAACAGTATTTCCACAAACTGTCACCTGATTGGGGTTTTCTCAATCACAGTGAAATCCCTTCTTTCTGAGATTTGTAGGGGCAACCAAGCAAGTCATCTTCCTCCAGATGGTGGACGGGGCTAGCAGGACTGTGCTCCGTGCTCCGTCCTGGCCCCTCCCCTACGCGTGTTCTACACAGGGTCACGTGTCTTCATCAGGGGGCACATCTCCCTGATGAAGACACGTGACCCGGTGTCGAACACGCGTAGGGGAGGGGCCACAATGGAGCACGGAGCCTTTCACTCCACTGAGATGCAATGCACAGCTTATCCCTCCTGACAGGCAAACTTTGAGGCAAACTTTGGAGACTGTTATCAGATTGGTGCACTAACACACCTTGCAAATGTGAGTACCCTAATGTGGGGAGCTTTTATTCCAATAAACATTTATAAACGATATCACACTATCCAGTTTTTCTTTTCCTTTATTCCTAACTGTGGAGCTGCTGCTGAAAACTGTGTATCTGGATTCCATCACTGAGCCGTGGGATGGCTCATAAGCGCGTTTAGATTCAGTCTCACAGCTGAGTCGCACGCTCTGAGGTGAGCGTCTGTCCCCGGTGGGTCACTGGATGGCACTTGAGCATGGAATTCTGAGCACTAAGCACTAAGATTAATGCACGCACGTTGGATTTTTTATGAACTGTTTTTATGGATTTTATGTGCATTTCTTTCATAAATTGGACTTTAATAACCACGTATCACATCTTGGATTTGATATTCACACTCATTGTGTGGCACTTTGTTGTATTTTTTGCACTTATCACTGTGATATTATATATTTTTTACACTGTAAATTTCAGATTATATAAATAATTTTTCATTCATTATATATATACAGTTAGTAGTTTAATCATCACTACTCTTATTCTAATGGTATACATCTAGTATATTATTTACACATTGCACCTTATAATCACTTTAAAAAAAAAAATATATATATATATATAGCCTTGCTGTGGCTGGATAAGCCGCCTATGAGGTATTTTCAATATACCTCATATGCATTAATGATCTCCAGATTGACATTTTCACCTTAGCGCAGCGTATCTTTTGTATATATTGTATTGCACGGCATATGAAACCTGTTCTGCGCGGGCAGCTAGGTGATTTCCACATTTGAGGCAATATGTCATTGTGGCTCGCAAAATCCCCTTTAACCTATACAGATCAAAGTTGCACCCAACAATAACAAGTCAAAGCATTTTAAAAAAATCACATTTTTATTCACATGCATAATTAAAATGATATTAAAATTGCATAGAATATATAAAACAATTATGAGTAGTTGTATAATAGCATATATGCATATAGATATAGCAGCAAAAGGCAGCAATTACTTATCCATTATATGTTTGACACCTTGACACAGAGCTGCAGGAATGAAGTCGTGCGAGTTCAGCTGAATTCGCACGGCTTTATTCCCGCAGCTCAGTGTCAAGGTTTTCACTCCCCATGTCAGTCCCGATTTCTGCACGGATGTCAATGTAAATTGCAGCCCGAAATCGCAAAAAGTAGTACAGAAACTACGGTTTGAAACAGGTGCGGCGCCACAAATGCAGTGTCGCATCGATTAGGTAATATGTCAAATCGCATGTCAAATCGTACCAATGTGAACCAGGGCTAAAGCTAGCTTTCTTGTGCCTGAGTCCATGTGAGTATAAATCATGTATCTAAAAAAATTTGCATATTTGTGTTTCTAGGATAATAAAAAATAAAATAAATTAAAATACTCCAAATTATAAAGTAAAGAAATGAGAATAGAACATTTCCAACTGCCAGCAATCAGATTATGAGAAATTTTTGACATTTTTTTTGTTAGTTTTTTTCTTTGCAACAAGTTTTTACAAATGACCTCTGCACCACATTTGCCAAAAGACTTGTTCTAATATGTGTTAATCATTTGCCAGTGGTGGCTATAGTACATAGATTTTATCATTGCAAATAAATTATGTGAGTGGCAATATTACAAGCTCAGTTTTAGAAAAATTGAGTTTGAGGAAGTTGTGTGACATCCATACTGATATGTTGCTCAGTAAGTTTGTGATACGTGAGGGGGTTGAGGGAGTGAGTTGAGGAGTCGAGAGATAGATCTGGGTGTTGTCAGCATAGAGGTGGTATTGGAAGCCGTGGGAGGTAATCAACTAGCCTGGGGAAGAGGTATAGAGAGAAAATAGGAGGCGCCCAAGGACAGAGCCTTGGGGTACCCCAAAAGAAAGCGGAAGAGGAGTGGAGGAGGTGTTGTATGTGACACAGAAAGTGCACTGAGATAGGTAGGAGGAGAACCACAAAAGTGCAGAGTCACAGAGTCAGAGGAAGTGGATTGTATTGAGAAGTAGTGGGTGGTCAACTGTGTCAAAGGCAGCAGAAAGGTCCAAGAGTATGAGTATGGAGTAGTGGTCAATTGGTTTTAGCAGTTAGTAGGTCATTGGTGAGTTTTAGTAGGGCAGTTTCAGTGAAATGATGTGGGTGGAAGCCAGACTGTAGGGGATCAAGAAGGTTGTTGTCAGTGAGGTAGCAACTCATACGGTTGTGGACAAGGCATTCAAAAAGCTTGGAGGCAAATGGGAGCAGGGAGATGGGTCTGAAGTTATTCAAACAGGTGGGGTCCAGTGAGGGTTTATCAAGTATGGGGTAACCAGTGCTTGTGTGAGCAAGGAGGAAAAGGTGCTGGAGGAGAGGGAGAGCTTGAAGATGTGGGTTAGAGAGTTTAGGATAGAGCAGAAAGGTGGTCACAGTAATTGTGAGGGGACAGGAGACAGGTGGTGAGGTGAGCTGTGGAAAAGAGTTTGGCAATTTCCTCAGTGGTAACAGGGCTAAAGGAGAAAAGAATTCAATGTGGTGTTGGACCTGGTGTGTTGGTTGGGGGAGGAAGCTGGCCGATGGATACCTCATCACGAATTGTGTTGATTTTGTTTTTGAATTGATTGGCAATCTCCTGGGCAGTAAACAAGTTAGTGGGGGGAGGCAGTTTGGGGGGGGGGGGTAGGGCTGGTGAAGTAAGGAATTAAGGGTAGAAAGAAAAAGGCGCTTCTTTTGTATTTTAGTAAAGGGTAAATAGTATCACTGTATTTTGGTAGCACAGAAGCAACAGACTCCAATTTGTTGCAAAATGCATGCAAATTTTGCTGATGTCAGGGATTACCCAGTATAAGGCCGGGTTCACACTGGTATGATACTTTGGATCCGACTTTGCCCTGCGACTTGAAGTCTGACATGCGTCCGACTTCAATAAACAGGGATCCAATACAAAGAAAAAGGCAGGGAGTAGGGAACAGCCGCAGTTAGCTGCTTCTGTCAGCGGATGTCCCAACCCTCCACACACAAGGGGAAACAAGGGGGGACTATAGCGGTACTGAAGGTAGTCAAGAATTTGATAGAGGAAAATGAAAATGAAAAAGTAATATAATAAAATTTATATTTTAATGAAAAACAATGTTTAAAAATTATTACAGTGTCACATACAGTCGTAATTCATAGCAAGAGCAATCTATACAACCATACGAATTGCACCCAATAATAACAGGGGGTACATATATGACTTAGTTTCTCGACCGGTTTCGCGGTATTCACCGCTTCCTCAGGAGAGTACAGTCTAAAAAGTAACATGAAAAGCATATAATGAATACAAACAGGTCTGCAAATACATGATAGCTTCTTAATATGGTTGCAGCAAAGTCATAATGCATAAAACATTTACATACAAATTGGATACAAAAAGGGCAGGCTCACCCGTTCAGACATTCTCTGTGGGAGTGTATAGCCCCATATAATTTCCCCCGCGGCGAACACAGGGGATAGCGAACAGCCTCTGGTAAGTAAAACAATTGAATCATTGATTTGTATAAATCAATAAACCACAAGGTAAAGAAAAAGAAAAAAGAGTGCATAAAAGGGGTACCCGTGACATAGCTCTAGGATTAAAACCAGTGTGCAGGAGCAAAAGTAATAGGGGGGGAGGAAAGGGGGGAGGAAGAGGAACTGGAGGGAAGATGGGGGAAGGAAATTGGGGGGGGAGGGGGGGAAAGGAGGGAGAGGGGGGGGAAGGAATTGGAGGTCAGATAATACAGCGGGACCAGATGCTTTCAACAGTGTGAAAGGCAGGTCAACCTTGTAAGAAAAATGCACACAGGTGTTAGGAGCTACACTTACCCCTACAGCATTAGTCAGTTAAAAAGCAGATGAATTAAGATGAAGGAGAACAATGTGGTGAGGATTATATGATATACAGAGGTTGAAACAAGCCAGGCGCCTAATGGGTTAACAATGAGAGCCCACCAGGGCTGGAGCCATTAATGTGTACTGAAGAAAGTGATCAACTGCAGCGGCTGTAATTAAAGTTAATGGAGATTAACATCCATGATAGCACAAGGAGGTAGCCTACAAATGAAAGAGATAACCCCCTAAAGTAAGCATTACCAGACCATAAAAGTAAATTAATAATGTGTCAAGCAATATCAAATTGAAGGATATTGATCCTGGCTAAAAAGATTAAAATATCCAGTGACAATAGATAGGTCTGAATTAACACAGTGTGTGCTACTGCGCAAGCGCGCGCTCCTGTCAAAGGGAATCGGATTCCCAAACAAGGAGACGCAAGCGGCCGGGAGGCTGCCAGGGCGAGCATGTGTCCGCCGAGTAGGAGAAGGACTGAGACGAACACAGCCCACAAAGTCTGATAACAGGGGGAGGAGCCTAACCTTGAACAGCAATCTGAATAACAAGGCAATATGAAATAAATTAAAAAGAAAAAAGAAAAAACACATATAATGCATTAATAGTTAAAAGTGTAAAGATGTCAGTCAGCCACAACTCAGGGAATAAACCTCAGACAGACAGGTACTAATACTGAGACCTAAAGTGGCAGAATCAGGGAAAAGAGGGAAGGAGAGGAAGAGGGGGGGAGGGGGGGAAACGGGGGGGGGGGGGGGAAGAAAGGGGGGAAGGAGAGGGGGGGAGGGGGGGAAGGGGAAAGAAAAAATGAGAATAAAAATAAAAATGACGATAAAAATAAATATAGAAAAAAAAAAAAAAGGGGGGGGGGGGAGGGGGAAGGGGGGAGGGGAGGAGAAAAACAAGGGGAAGGGGGGAGGGGGGGGGGAGGGGTGTGGTGGGGGATGGTGGTGTGAAGGGAGGATGGGTGGAGGAAAGGGGGGAGGGGAATAGGGGGGGGGAAGGGGAGGAGAGAGAGGGAAGGGGGGAGGGGAAAGGGAAAGGGGAAGAGCCAGAGGAAAGAGAAAGGGAAAAGAAAAAAGTAGGACAGGATCTCATAAGAAGGCCCTATAGGACACTGACTCGTTTAAGCCGGGCGGAGTGGTGGCGTTGAGTCGCTCGATCCAGAGGGACTCCCTCTGGAGTATCGAGCGATCCCAATCGCCACCCCTGGGACTGGGTTGGACCACCTCTAGTACCAGAAACTTGGCCACGGAGTTGTTAAATCTATGATAAAGGCCGATGTGTCGGCCGATGGTAGTCAATTTGCCATTTTCTGAGTCATAGAGGTGGTCACCAATTCTCTGCCTAAGTTCCCGAATAGTTTTGCCCACATAGAAGTCTTTGCACACACACTTCATAAGGTAGATAACCCCTTTTGTAGCACAGTTAGCAAAAGTCCGTGGAACTAAAATTTCCCCATTGGGTAAGGTTACCGATCTGCTTTCAAGGACCCATGGGCACCGGGGACATTCCCCACATTGAAAGGTGCCATTGGGGCCATTCCTCACAGATTTAGTAGGGTTGTAGTGGCTGGTGGTTAGTCTATCACGTAGTGATCGAGCTCTACGGAAGACCACCTCCGGTCTCTGTCTAACATATTTAGTAAGTGTATGATGTTCAGGTGAGCACTTGTGGCGAACAATAAAGTATTCCCTGCGGTGGGTTTTCTATACAGGTCAGTTCCTAAAGTCCCATCAGGTTGTTTGATGATTAATAGATCTAAAAAGGGGATTTGTTCGGTCTCAATTTTGAAGGTAAATTTGAGATTTAGATCGTTGTTGTCAAGTTGACGTAGGAATTGTAGAATTTTGACCCTGGTACCCGACCAGACCATAAACAGGTCATCAATGAAGCGATACCATAAAAGGATATCGTTCAGAAACTCCGTGTATTGGTCATAAGCATAAATCTGTCGCTCCCAGCCACCTAAATATAGGTTTGCATATGCTGGGGCACAAGACGTCCCCATTGCGACACCCTGTATTTGTAAAAATAGTTGATCATTGAAAGTAAAATAGTTCTTAGTTAGAATGAAATATAGTAGTGTCAATACAAACTGGTTAAGGGGCCAGGTCCTTGTGTCTTGTTCAGCTAGGAAGGATCCAGCCGTCCGTACGCCCAGCTCGTGGGGGATACTGGAGTAAAGGGCCTCAATATCGACAGCCACAAGCAGGGCGTCCGGAGGGATCTGGATACCTTCAAGGTGTTGCAACAGGTCGGTAGTGTCTCTAATATAGGACGGGAGACTCCGGACATGGGGCATTAGAAAAGCGTCAACAAATTTACTCGCATTGTCTGTTAAAGAGCCTATCCCCGAAACTATGGGTCTTCCTGGAGGGCGGTGCACATCTTTATGAGTCTTGGGTAAGGAGTAGAAGGTGGGGGTACGGGGAAATTTGGGGACCAGGAACTCCATGGTATCTTTGTCTATGAGGCCTGAAAGGTAGGCCTCAGTGCAAAGAGCCTGGAGTTCCTGTGCAAAGGAAGATACGTGTGTGGTGGAAATGGGTCTATACCAGTGTTTGTTGTTCAGAATGGCAAAGCACATAGATTGGTATTGGTGGTTGGTCATAAGGACAATATTCCCACCTTTGTCTGATTGCTTAATCACGATATCGGAGCGTTGCTGCAAAGACCGAAGAGCTCGAATTTGACTGGGGTCCAGGTTTGGGGAAAATTCGGGCCATTTTTGTTTCTTAAGGTCACTAATTGTGGCTCGCAGGAAAGCCCAGATGTCAGGGCAGGTATTCAGATCGGGGAACCTGCGGGATCGTAAACGGAAGGATTTGGGTAGGGGTGTGTGTCTGAGGGCGATAGATGGACCAGACCTGTTGGGTGCAGGGGGGGCAGGTACAGGTGTCCCTGCGGAAGATTCGTTTGAGGAGGAGTGAACAGGATCCTCGCCATCCTGTGAGGCTGGGGGATCTCCAGTATCGCCCTCGTCGAACAGGAGCATCAGGTCGCGGAGCGCCCTGAATTCCTCCATAGAGAAACCTTTGGTACGCTCAGCGAGCTCACGCTCCAGTCCTGTGTTGATGCGATCCTTGTCATAGATGAATCTAAAGGTTAAGTTTCGTGCAAACAAGTACAAATCCTTAATTGTTTCAGTGACCCTAAGTGCATCAAGAGGACAGAAACCCAGACCCAATTGTAGTACCGAAATTTGCTCGCTATTAAGTGTATAGGGAGTAACGTTAATAACGTTACGATCCATATGATGTGCAGGGGGAGAATTTATTGGGACGGTGGGGGTTTGAGAACGTAGGCATCTAAATTGCTCTGTTGTTTTTTGAGGTCTAAAAAAATAGCATCCTCGTTAATTTTCGTGTATTTATTGGTCATTAAACCAGAATTTAGAATTTTTGGAATTGTGCCGTGCAGTGTGGAGTGACCAGTTGCCCCTTCCAAGGGGGTATTGGTATCATGTGTGGTTTGTGTGGGTGGTACCTGGGTAAGTCTAGGGCCTTTAGGGCCTCTTTTGTCTTTTTTGGGGTTTGTGGGTGGGGTGTTACCCCCAAAGCGAAGTCTCTTACGTGAAGCGTTAAGTGCAGATGAAGTGTTGGGTTGAGTGGTGTTTAAAGAAGATACCGTGGAAGAAAGTGATGAATCTGATTCAATATCGGTCGTGAAATTTCTATTATTGGTGCGAGGGGGGCCTCGTCTACCTCGGCCTCTCCCAGGCCAACGGTAGGCCAGGCCCTCAGTGAAGGCAGCTTTATCTTTTCCAAATTTAATCTGTTTTTTGACAATAATATCCTTATTCATAATTTCCAAGCGTTCCTTAAGTTCTTTCCATTTAGTTTTGAAAATCGTATTGTCGGTCAAATGGGAGTATTCGGTATTGAGTCGCTCGATATCGTTGTCAAGAAGAGTCATGTCGAGGGTATATTGGGTAATAAGTAGTCCAATTAGTTCAAGGCTATTTTTGGTTAGAATATCTTCCCAGGTTTTCTTAAAGTCCACTGAGGGATCCTTAAGAGTGGGGAAGATCTGGCCTCTCAACCCCAGGGGGCAAACTCTTTCGCTAACGTATAGTTTAAAGTATTCAATGTGCCAATGTAAGTGAGACTTACGTTTAAGAAGTTTAAACATTCGCGCAAAAAACATTGAAATGTCATCATCAATTTTATGTTCGTTCAGACAAGTTGTTTTCAGGTTGGACATAAAGCCCGTCCAGTCTGTGCCTAGGACATCCATATTGTACCAAGCTGTCGGCGGCGACCCCTAAAATGTGTTATACTGACACAATACAAAAACTATAAGGTACAGTTAATAGCAATGTCAAAGGAGTGTATACAGGCGCTATTGCTGGGGACGTTTCAATGAGTGTTGCTGTTCACTCAAAGGTCCAAAAAGAGTTTTGGGTGTGTTATCCACCCTATGTATACAATGAAGAAGAGCACCTACATTGAAATAAATAAATTACCAAGTAAAAGTACCATCATCCCAAATGTCTAGTACAAAGAAAAGGGCAGGGAGTAGGGAACAGCCGCAGTTAGCTGCTTCTGTCAGCGGATGTCCCAACCCTCCACACACAAGGGGAAACAAGGGGGGACTATAGCGGTACTGAAGGTAGTCAAGAATTTGATAGAGGAAAAGGAAAATGAAAAAGTAATATAATAAAATTTATATTTTAATGAAAAACAATGTTTAAAAATTATTACAGTGTCACATACAGTCGTAATTCATAGCAAGAGCAATCTATACAACCATACGAATTGCACCCAATAATAACAGGGGGTACATATATGACTTAGTTTCTCGACCGGTTTCGCGGTATTCACCGCTTCCTCAGGAGAGTACAGTCTAAAAAGTAACATGAAAAGCATATAATGAATACAAACAGGTCTGCAAATACATGATAGCTTCTTAATATGGTTGCAGCAAAGTCATAATGCATAAAACATTTACATACAAATTGGATACAAAAAGGGCAGGCTCACCCGTTCAGACATTCTCTGTGGGAGTGTATAGCCCCATATAATTCCCCCCGCGGCGAACACAGGGGATAGCGAACAGCCTCTGGTAAGTAAAACAATTGAATCATTGATTTGTATAAATCAATAAACCACAAGGTAAAGAAAAAGAAAAAAGAGTGCATAAAAGGGGTACCCGTGACATAGCTCTAGGATTAAAACCAGTGTGCAGGAGCAAAAGTAATAGGGGGGGAGGGAAGGGGGGGGGGAGGAAAGGGGGGAGGAAGAGGAACTGGAGGGAAGATGGGGGAAGGAAATTGGGGGGGGAAAGGGGGAGGGGGGAGGGGGGAAAGGGGGAGGGAGGGGGGGGGGAAGGAGGGAGGGGGGGGAAAGGGGAAGGGGGGGAAGGGGGGGAAGGGGGGGGGGGAAGGGGGGGGGGGAGGAATTGGAGGTCAGATAATACAGCGGGACCAGATGCTTTCAATAGTGTGAAAGGCAGGTCAACCTTGGAAGAAAAATGCACACAGGTGTTAGGAGCTACACT